>PVIW01005425.1:67505-107104 GCA_004026585.1 Noctilio leporinus
AAAAAAAGAGCCTTTCAGACCCTAGCATGGGATACTGAAGAATGGAGAGTAACACTGAAGGGGCAAATCAAAGGTATGCAGCACAGATTTTAATCTGCTATTTTTTCAGTCCTTTTTTTTCTGTATGTAATCTTGGAAAGTTATTCATCCTTTGTAGACTGGAGCACTTTCATCCTTTTAAATAAGATCCCTTACAATTTTAAACTGTCATGATTCTCTAAAACCAAGTTCAGAATTAGTTGTTCCAAAATATGCAAGGTGTTCTATTGCTTAATGGGATATAACTTGAAGTCTCATAACCATTTAAAGGTTTGCTTTCAATTATACCTAATTTTAATGTTTTATATGAACCTATTACTCTTAGCAATTAATCAAGTCTTTAAGTACAAAGGCTCTATGGTAAGAACTTTAGCTTCTTAATATTTTTCTTCTTATAAAGGAGTTCTTTTGAACCTCAAATCATTTCCCTAATACCTTTTGTTTTATAAGTAAAACTTCTCATCACCTTAAACATTATTCAATTTAGCCCTGGCTGATGTGGTTCAGTGGATGAGCACCAGCCTGCGAACCAAAGGGATGTTGGTTAGATTTCCAGTCAGGGTACATGCCTGGGTTGCAGGCCAGGTCCACAAGTTAAGGGTGCATGAGAGACAACCACAGATTGCTGGCTCTCTCCCTCTCTTTCTCCCTCCCTTCCCCTCTCTCTAAAAATAAATAAATATTTAAAAAAATTATTCTTTTGTAATTTTAAAACCTAGATATCCAAAATTATTCTAATTTATTTTTAGATACTTTTACTTAGTATGATACATTTTTAAAACTATGAATAAATAATATTGATTCAGCAGTTAGTAAAGCATATTTTGAGTTAGACATTTTATATATATAAACTTACATATAGAAACATTAGAAACTGAGTTAATAAAAAAGCAAACTGAGGAGTAGAGATATTTAATCCTAGGTCCAGTAGGTAGTAAATGGTCAAACCAGGATTTGAGCGCACATTCATCTTATCTCAAAGCTGAGGTACTTCCTGACATACACAACATAGTATTTATATTCTTCTGCCACTTTCTCTAATACATTTTTTAACTAAATAATCAATATTTTATTATTTTTAGAGAGAGGGGTAGGGAGAGAGGCAGAGAGGAAGAGAGACATCAGTGTATGGTTGCCTTTCACCTGCCTCCAGCTACAGAACTGGATAAAGACCTGGCTTGCAATCTAGTTATGTGCCCTGGCTGGAATCAAACCAGCAACCCCTGAGTCTGCAGGCTAGTGCCTTATCCACTGCACCACCAGCCAGGACTTAATAATTTTTACTATACAGCATATTTCTTTGTTGAGAGAAAATCACATGAGCATCTGTGTTATGGTTAGAATGCAAGTTTAAAGCAGAACATCTGTAAGTACAGAATTATAATGAGATCCTTGCTTAGTAAATTGTCTGTGTCGATAGCAATGCATTTCTGAGATTTAGAAAGTTCAAGTCAACACTCAAAACAAAATACACAAAAGATGGTATTTACATTTCTGACTTCCACTGTTGTCATATTTTTAGCTAAGGACTGAAACTTGTTGATCCAAAAGAAAACACACAAAGCAAGTCAGTACCTAATTTTATGGATGTGCTTTTCTGTACAGAAGAAAATACAGTGTGTGTGTATGAGATTTTATTTCCAATAATGGTAAAATAGGTTCTTGTAGAACAAGTATACCACTGAGAACTAGAAAAGATGGAGAAAAACACAAAATTTGACCCATAACATCAGAGAGGTAGCAAGGTAGCCAGGAAGTAAAAGAAGAGAAGGTAAACTGAAATAATTCTAACAGCCTTTATCTCTTTTCCTTTTAAAATTATTTGCCAAAAAACAAATTGCCCTTTCATGTCATGTAGAGCTGTGAGGCCAGAAAGTTGAACAAAAAGAGGCACTTAATGAAAAAGAAACAGAAGAGATTTTTGACAGTCTTAGGCTGATGAGACAAATATGGGAGATCAGGAAATATCAGAGAGCAGAGGTCCTGGATAATACTCAAAATATGCATTTAGAACCCTGGAAGTGTCACCACCTACAAGGAAGGATGAATTAGAAATACACCACTCTCAAAAGGACTAAAGATCTAGCTCAATCCCCTACTGGATCTGTCATTTTTCCCTACTCAAACTGTTACCATTGGTATTTAGCTAGAAAACGGGAGCAAAGGAAACTAAACATTGGGCTTGATAAACTGGGAAACAGGAAGCCTGCTTGCTAGGTAGGAAGCTACAACTTCACACCCCCAGGAAATTACAGCATTGCTCTGCCAAGCAGATTAACACTCCTCCCTTTACCCTCTGGTACCAGATTGTTTAGGGGCACAGGAGGAGGTGCTGGATGAAAGAGGTCCAATAAGGGGGTGGACCTACCCAGAGACCATGAAAGTCTGGAAAGTCGATTGGTTCTTTTGGAACAAAACAAAACAAAAAAACACCGGGTCTGTCTCCAGCCCAGGCTAATATAACCCTAGGGGAACAATGAAGCTCTCTCTCTTGCTCTGACCTGCTCTCTCCATGCCCTTGTGGTCCTAGCGGCTAGATGGCCCATGGCCATGCAACTCCACACAGGGACTCCAGGGGAGAGCCTGGAATAGACTACAGCTGGAAACACACACTAAGCTGCTGAATGCTGGACTGGACTGGACTTTAATATAGAACATAAACTCTGGGCAGTGGCCTTCATCCTGCCCCTACAGAAGGCAAAATTGGACTTTTTCTAAGGCAAGACAACAGAGATGAAATATACATTATCAGTAAACCATACCACAGAGCCACCTCCTCCCTTGTAGGTCTCAGGAATTTCTTTTTCTTTAGGCACTATAGGAATCTCACTTCCAATGATAACAAAACTGGTTGCCATAAGCAAAAATGTTTTGTTTCGTTTCTGAAAAAAATTACATCTGACAAAACCTCAGTTAATTTTTATCTTTTTTTTAATATACAAGGCCTGGAATATAATTAAAAATAAAAATTAAGTGCTTAAAGAAGGACAAATGACAAAAAATTAAAGGAACAACGATAAAAACAAACAATCCACCAGATAATCCACAAATTGGAGTAATCCTACATGACGTTAATATAAGAAATAGATTTTCCAAGTATATGATGTTAAATTGGTTGAATATCCATGTGGAGTTAATTTTGACCTTTATCATACATAAAAAATTAATTCCAATTTCAAAAGTACATCAGTAGTACTTCTAGGAATTAACATCACAGAATGTTGTTATGACTTAGGAGTGAGGAAAGGATTCTTAAACAGGGTATCTAATGCAGTAAACATAAAAATAATGGAGAGCTTGCTCTTTGAACTCAATAATTAAAAGAAAAATAGTCTGATTTAAAAATGTGCAAAAAAACAAAATAAAAATGGTCAAAGGACCTGAATAGATTTTTATCCAAAGATTACAAATGCCAATAAACATATGAAAAAAATGCTCATTTTTACCACCTTTAATGTGTCAAATAATAAAGCAAAGATAGTTCTCTGTCTTTTCTTTACATTATTTTTATTGTATTTTCCATTAGCATTTATCCCCCATCCCATACCCTCTTCCACCTCCCCCCAACTCCCTACCCCCTGCAATCACCACACTGTTGTACTTGTTCATGAGCTCTTTCTTTTTTTCTTTTTTGCTCCATCCCTTTTCTCCCCAACCATACCTCCACCCCATCCTTCCACTCCATCAGCCCCCTGCACCCCTTTGATCAACATTATTAGCCTTCAAGGAAATGAAAATTAAATTCACAATGAAATACTGCTTAATACCTGCTAGAGTGGTTGTTGTCAAAGATGTACAGAAATTGTAAATGTAAAATGGTGCAGCTGCTTTGGAAAACAGTTTAATAACTCCTCAAAGTTTTAAATGTAGAGTTACTCATATGACCCAGCATTTCTACTCCTAGGCATATACACAATTAAAATGAGAGCTTGTGAACATATAAGTTGAAAATGAATATTCACAACATCATTACTTGTAATAGCCAAAAAAAAGTGAAAGCAAACTCTAATGTTGAATAAATGAGTAAATAAAATGAAACATTTATATAATTGAATATTCAGCTTAAAAAATAAGGTACTGATTCAAGGTACCATATGGTTGAATCTTGAAAAGATTGTGGTAAATGAAAGAAACCTGTCACAAAAAAACACATATTGTATGATTCCATTAATATGAAAAGTGCATAATAGGTAAATATACAGGCAGAAAGGAAATGTTTGGTTGCCTAAGACTGGTGAAGCATGGCAGGAAATGAACAGTCACTGCGAATCAAGGTGGGGTTTATTTTGAGGGTGTTAAAGATGTTTTAAAATTTGTTATGTGATGGTTACACAACTCTGTTAATATACTAAAAGCTATTGAGTTTTACTACACTTTAGTGGGCAAATTGTAAAGCATGTGAATTATATCTCAAAGCTGTGATAAATAGGTAGGTTGAAAAAGGGATTTTATATATATATATATAATTTATATATATTCATATACATGATTATATATAGTATATATTGTTATGTTTATTATATACTATATAAAATCATATATATATATATGATTTAGATTATTTTAAAATAAGAAACTGCTGTTTATTAAAGAATTCCATTAAAACTATTAAAATGCAAGTACTAGAGTGGGGAAGATATTTTTAATAATTATAACCAACGAAGATCTGATGTTTAGAATATTTATAAAAACTACTAATCAACCATACAACCTGAAGAAAAATAAATTTAAGATTTAAATTGACCACTTTACAAAAGAGAATACCTGAATGGTTCACTAAACAGTTGACAATGCATTCTATCTCAATAGTCATCAGGGAAATAAACTGAAATGCAAATGAAATATAACAGCATGAAAAAATTTAAAAAAGACTGAAAATTCATTGCCTAGGTGAAGAGGTAGAGAAACTAGAATTTCCAACTGTCTTAACACTAGTTTAAGTTCATACAATCACTTTGGAACAATTTGGGACAGTATATAATGAACCTGATAGAATCTCCTACCCTGCAGTTCTAGGAAGAAGGTATGTTGAGTACTACACTACAGACATGAGTACGTGTTCACCAAAAAAATATATAATAATTTTCACAGCAATATTATTTGTAATAACTGATGATTAGAAACAAGCCAAATGTTTATCAACTCCAAAGAATATGTATAGACTTCTGGTCAAGATGGTGATGTAGATAGATAAGCTTTACCTTCTTGTGCAACCATAGAAAGAATTACAACCAGATCTCAAAAGCACATAACAACCAGAACCATCAGAAAATTGAGCATATGGGAGTCTGAAAACCAAGGATTTAAAAAAGCCATGTTCATACACACAGGTAGGGTAAGCAACACTTTGAAGATGAAGCAGAGAGGTGATGTGGCTCAAACAAGCAGTGGTGGCAGCTGAACTGTCAGTCCCACATTCACATGTGGTGGATAAAGATCAGGAGGGATACCCTGGGAGTGAGCAATCACAGGCAGGACAAACCACACAGCCCCAGATTCCAGCATGGGGAAGATAAACCCCCATTACCTTTGCCTGTAGAAGCCAATGGTGGCTGGGGTGGAAGAAGAAACTGCCAGATTTTTGCTGCTTAACGGGCCTGCATGGTCTTACAATGCACACAAACCTCAGGGTAGCAACTGAAAGGATACCAATTGCACATGGGAAGTGCATGGAAGTAATTGGAATTGGGGCACATCTCCAAAAGCCAGGCAGCAGCACAGTCCCCTCTCTGAGGCCCCAACCACAAACAGAGCCACAAAACTGTAAAGTGGCAGTTGCCTCAGGTTCCACCCCATGCAGGTACCTTTGCTACATTGTCCACATTACTAAGACAGGAAGTGAAAGCAGCTCTACCTAAAACACAGGGAGGCTGTCAAATTGCAGAGACAAAGAACTATGGCCCAAATGAAAAAAAGGGAACGAAACTCCAGAAAAAGAACTCAACAAAACAGAGATAGCCAACCTATCAGATGCAGAGTTCAAAACACTAGCAATAAGGATATTCAGAGAACTCATAGAGTACAGAAAAATAAATACATAAAATAATTAATTAAAGGAAGAAATGAAGGTTACATGAAGTGAAAGAGAGAAAAACATACAGGGAACTAATAGTGAAGGGAAAGAAGCTGATATTCAAATAAAAAATTTGGAACAAAAGGAAGAAATAAACATTTAACCAGAACATGAGTACACAAAAAAAAAAAAAAAAAAAAATGGGAAGAGGATTAAGAACCTTTGGGATAACTGTAAACATACCAACCTCTGAATCATAGAAGTGCCAGAATAAGAGGAACAAAAAATTAGAAATCTCTTTGAAAAAATAATGAGGAAAAAAAAAACAAAACAAAACTTTCCCACTTTGGCAAAGGAAATAGACATACAAGTCCAGGAAGCACAGAGTCCCCAACAAAGAGGACCACACCAAGACACATCATAATTAAAATGCCAAAGGTTTAAGAAAAAGAAAATCCGGCCCTGGCAGCACAGTGGATAAGGCACCAGCCTGTGAACCCAAAGGTTGTTGGTTTGATTCCCAGCCAGGGCACATAACCAGGTTGCAAGCCTGGTCTCCAGCCAGGTCTGTAGGTGGAGGCAGGTGAAAGGCAACCATACATTGAGGTCTCTTTCTTTGTCTCTCTCTAAAAATAATAAATAAAATCTTTAAAAAGAAAAAGAAAATCTTAAAAACAGCAAGAGAAAAACAGAGATTTATCTACAAAGGAGTTCTTATAAGACTATCAGCTGATTTCTCCAAAAAAAAAAAAAAAAAAAAAAAAAAAAAAAAAAAAAAAAAAAAAAAAAAAAAAAAAAAAAAAAAAAAAAAAAAAAAAAAAAAAAAAAAAAAAAAAAAAAAAAAAAAAATGCACCTTTCAGGCAAGAAGGAGCTGGCATGAAGTATTCCAAGTGATGAAAAGCAAGGACCTACAACCTAGATTACTCTATTCAACAAAGCTCTCATTCAGAATGAAAGGGCAGATAAAGTGCTTCCCAGACAAGGTAAAGCTAAGGGAATTCATCATCACCAAGTCCTTATTACATGAAATGTTAAAGGAACTTATTTAAAGAAAAAGAAGATCAAACTATGAACATTAAAATGACAACAAACACAGCTATCAACAACTAAACCTAAAAAATAAATAAAAACAAAACAAAACAAAAACCCTAAGCAAACAACCAGAACAGAAACAGAATCACAATATGGGGATCATTTGGAGGGTTATCAACTGGGAGTGGGAAGGGAATAATTGGGGGGAAATGGTGTAGGGGTCAAGAAGCATAATTGGTAGGAACAAAATAGACAGGGGATGTTAAGAATAGTATAGGAAAGGGAGAAGCCAAAGAATTTATACATATGACCCATAGACATGAACTAAGGGGAGATTGCTGGAGGAAAGGGGGGAAAAGGTGGAAAATTGGGACAACTGTAATAGCACAATTAACAAAATATACTTTAAAAAAATGGATAAGTTATAGCATAATATAGAATAACTATACTGTGCTAAAAATGAATGACATACCATTGCTTGTAACACATATTTCATAAAAACAAAATTGAGAGAAAGAAACCATATACAAAATAATGTGTATAATTCCTTTACATTAATTTCAAAAATAGGTGTTAGAAGTGAGGTGCTCCCTGTCTGGGTGCCTCACTTGATTAGAGTGTCCTCCTGATATGTGAAGGTTGTGGGTTCCATCTTTGGTCAGGGCACATACAAGAAGCAACAAATGAAGGCATAAATCAGTTCTGTGGAACAACAAATCACTGTGCGCGCTCTCTCTCTCTCTCTCTCTCTCTCTCTCTCTCTCTCTCTCTCTCCCCTCGCCCCCCGCCCCCATCAATAAACAAACAAACAAAAAAAGTGAAGATATTTACCTTTTGCTAAGAGGAAAGTGGCAATTGGGGGAAAACATGATGAAAGCTTTTTGGGTTTTAGTGATATATTGCAAATGGATTACAACAAGTTGTAAGAATTGATTGCTTTTGTTTTGAGGTGGGGCAGCTGGTTCTCACATACTTACTGGTACAAGATGTGTTCACTTTGTTAACTCACAGAGTTATGCTTAGAGTTTTGTGAACTTTATTATTGTTATATTTCAAGAGATAATTCATATTTGAAGGAAAAAATAGTAGTCATCGTAATTTTAAACAAATGTCCCTATAATTGATTAGCCCACATTCAGGGAAAATAGAGAAGGAGAGCTAAATAGGCGACTCTGAGAAAGGCAATTGGGCTAAAGCACAAATAAAAGCATTGATTTCCTCTCAATTTCATTATTTAGATCAAGTGTCATGATCTTTCATTTTTATATAGGTCAGACAGGTAATATAAAAGAATGAAGATAGAGTTTGTGAATTTACTCACCTTATATTATTCTGTACTTTACACAGAAATGTCTTTGTTTTCCTATTTTCCTTGAAAACCCGAACCTCTTCCTGATATATTTGTAATGTGATGATTAGGATATTGAACCCTGGTCAGGCTGCCAAGGTTAGAATGTAGGCTTTTTAATTTTAGCTATGTGATCTTGAACAAATTATATAACTATAACTTCTGGTTTCCTCATTAACAACATTGGGGAAATAATCATACTCCATTATTTATTCATTCAAAGCCATTATGGAGTAAAGGCCATGTGCCAGGTGTGGTTTTGTTTTGTTTTTTAAAGATTTATTTATTTATTATTTTTAGATAGAGGGGAACGGAGAGAGGCAGAGAGGGAGACATCAATGTATGGTTGCCTTTCACTTCACCTGCCTCCAGCTCAGAACTGGCTGGAGACCTGGCTTGCAATCTGGTTATGTGCCCTGTCTGGTAATTGAACCAGCAACCTTTGGGCTTGCAGGCCAGCGCCTTATCCACTGTGCCATCAGCCAGGGCAGGTGTGGTTTTTAAAGCAGAGAATATAGCAAAAAATAAAATATACAAAGATGTATGATCTAAAGTTGCTTTGATTGTAAGAAGGGATACAGAATCACTGATAAAGAAGTAAAATACATATTGATGATAATCATGAAGGAAAGATAACTAGGGAAGGGAGATAAGAGTATCAGTGGTGTAGTATTAAATTAGGTGATTCGTTTTCACTATGAACATGACATTTAAGTTAAAATTTGAATGAAGTGAGAGAGCAAGATGCAACTCTCTGTGGGAAAGCCATTATAGGCAAAGGGGACTGGAAATGCTAAGGCCCTGAGGGATATTAATGCCTGAACTATTTGAGAAATAGCAAGGTTAGCATGACTAGAGCAGAGTGAAAAAGGATCAGAAAGATAGGCCACCACATGGACTTTGATTTTTACCCTGAGTGAGATGTGGAGTTGTGCCCAGTTTTGAACAGAATTGTAATGTGGTCTTACTTGGGTTTAATGGGACCAGTTGAGCTGCCTTATGGATAATTAATAGATCCAAGTAAAGAGGAGATGGAAATTGGAGGTTATCATAAAAATCTGTGGGATATATAATAGCTACTTGGTCAAGTGAAATAGCTCCATTTTGCATTTAGCAAAACAGGTTTAATTTTTTAGATCATCTAATATTTAAGACAGGCTAGATAGATACCAGGGATTTTTAATGGTAAAATTCCTGGTTTCCTAACATTGAATCAATTTCTCTTGTTGTTTTTGTCACATGTGAAGACTTGCATGTACAAAATTCATATACACAGAGTTTTTACTAGAATAATGTCCCACTGGAATACTGCTCCTCACCTTTGTGACTGCCCTTTGTAGCTAGGCCTATTTTTCATAAACATATGAGTTTCCAGCCAGGTTCTGGCACAATACCTTTTCTTACTTATTCCAGACCCTGTGATTTTGGCTTTCACTTTACTGTTTTAAAATATGACAAATTATTTAAGAAATATTTCCCTTATTGAAGAAATAAATAAGAAACTGACTAGTGTTATCTTAGCCCCAAAGGGTTACTTTTATATATTTTTCTTTTATAGTTATCTCAAAATATGAGAGGTTAATAATTGACAAAAAGAAATAGATGAATAAAACACTGTTCAGCTTTTATTTAATATTAGGAGGAAAACAATATGGATTGGCTCTGAACCACATATAGTATCTATAAAATATTATTGAAATATCCACCTACATTTCTATCTAAAGAGTGCATATTTATTTTAAAATCTAGAAAGCATCACTTCTATATTTTCCAATGAAAGAATTTTCAAAGCCTTGCAGTAAATGCTGCAATATTATTCAGAATTAATGTTCAGAATAATTTGCTTAGAATTCTATTTAAATAGTTCTGTGGGATGGTACAGCACAGGTAAAGTTCATAATCCATGTATATAAAACTGGTTCTTATTTTCACTGGCATTAATAACAAATAACTCAATAATCAAAGGTAGATAAAAAAGCTGGGGAAAAAAGGAGTCCAAGATAATTCACTTCTTAGTAATAGGTAAGTAAATTGCATGTGAATACAAGAATTCAATCAGGGATTTTATCCTTTCTTCTGAAACTCTGGAAATTGGGTTACAAAAGGCAAAACATTGTGCTAAAATGGAAGTTACCTTCCATAATGATTTGTAAAGAAAAGTTCTGGATTTGAAAATGTTGGAGTTATTATAATTTATATCAATGCTTTGAGTCCTAAGGAACAGATCATGCTTCTATTTCTGTTTCTTCTTAAGAGCTCCCTGCATTTTCCACATCTTTAGCACTTTAGGATATCTCTGTTCTTGCCAGCATTAGGAGGAAACTTCAGGCCAAATGAGAAATATGGGATAGAATTATTTGCTTATTTATTTGGTACTAAGTTGGTTGAATCCTATCATGTCCTTTATGCAACGCTTATGAAAGGTTCTGTGGGTGGCTGTTGACAAGATGACTTCACGGAGAGGAACATTCATTGTCTAATTAGGAGGCCATTCAATTGTCTGATCATAAAGAGACAATTCTATAAAGAAGCCAGCTTTCTTCTAGGAAGCAATGGTTATTGAGGAGAGAAGAATATAGGACTATATTATGATTTATGCTATTTTTTGAGCCCTTATTAAATGGCAGGCACTCAGTTTTACCTAACAGGGATAATTAAATGATCAATGCAGATACAGCTCATGGTGCTTACAGGGGAAATTTGTGTACACATGCATGCTCATGCACAGTTGTGTGTATGATACTTGCCATATACACATGTGCAAATGATATAGATTGTATTTAGGTCTAGGTGCCCTACTCATAGTACAAATGCTTATTTTAATTTGAAGTTTGAGCCATTGTTTTTAAAGATTTGAGGAGGGGGAAAACAGTAAAAGAATTTCTAGTAGGTTTGCAAACTGTATTGATCACCTTGAATCCAACTTGTAAATTGTCCCCAGAGCAAGGGGCATAAAATCTTTCTGGATTCACCTTAAACCCCAACTATATTTGAAAATTGGCAACAATAGTATTTAAAATACAAGAAGTTTAGAAATAGTATCACTTGTTGACTACTTAGCATGAATATACATACTGTGTTATTTAGTTCTTAAAACATCTATTATGAAACATAGCACATCCTTATTTTACCTAAAAAGCAACTACTCAAAGAGGTACATGCTAAGTGACAGAGGTGGGTATTTACTCCATGTCTCTTTTGCTTCAGAGTCTACAAATTGTGGCCCCCTGAGCCTGAGAAGACAGTATATGGACGAAAACAAATACACAGTTTTGTTTCAGTTGAAAAGAGAAATGACTGTGATTTTCATTTACTAACTTATGTGGTTTGTTTGTGATGAAAATGGAGGCAGGAGCACCACTTCTGAAAAACTGATTCTAGTATAGTTAACTTTTACTGTGCTTTCCTTTCTCTAATGGGTGCCTGGAGGCCATGATTCTAGGTTTTATATCAATATTAAAAATCTAATTACTTGCATCTTACATAGTTCGCAGATTTATAGGGGAAAATGTATTATTTTCAGTTTTTAATGTTTAACCACTTTGAAAATTTTTATCATTGATAATTGAATATTCTTGAACTCAGTATAACACCTATATGTAACATGGCATACATAATTCCACTGTATGTTTGATGAAAAGTAGAAGTAGCTTTAAAACTAATTTTTTTCACAATCATGTATCTTCTAGCAATTACACATAAAATAATAACTCTGGGCATTTACTTCATGAAAATGAATTATGCCATAATTCACATTTTCATATAAACACACATATATACCTATATAATGAGAAGCAAAATAAAGATGTTGGACAAATTGATTAACTGAAAGTTTGAAAAGAATTTTGAGAATTGTCCTGGGACAAGGACATACTTAAATACTTTAAATTCTCTTTTCTTAACAACTTTCAGTAATTGTTAATATCTTAGAATATAGACTATGAAATATCAATTCCCATGTTTATGGAATTCTTGGTGAGTTTACTATTATGCTCCTGTGATTGTTTTATGTAATATAATGATGGTTCCAAGGCAATGGTACTTGAATTGCCTTGAATCACCACCTACTCTTACATGTCTTTAATTCTATTATATTCAGAATCATGGGAGCTATTGTTTACATGTTCCATTATTTTCCTTGTTTTTAACAATCTGCCAAGTTTTACTTCTACACTTGTTATTACTATACATTTAGAAATACTTTATACTTATCAAAACTATATATATATGTCACATGACACACACATATATATACTTTGTATATGTCATAATTATTAATGACAATGTGTTGTCATACATTCCAGCCTAATGCATGGAAAGTTCTAATAACATGTTCTTTTAAAGTATTTAATTGATAGTATAACATAAGCTTCTGATGTGTCAAAATAAAGTGAAGTATACTCTTTTTCTTTTTTTTTATATTGTTAAAATATTTTATTATTTATTAAAAAAAATGATTTTATTAATTATTTTTCAGAGATGGGGAAGGGAGAGAGACATCAATGTATGGTTGCCTTTCACCTGCCTCCAGCTACGGACCTGGCTGGAGACCTGGCTTACAACCTAGTTATGTTGCCCTGGCTGGGAATGAAGTATATTTTTTTATTTACTTGTTTTATAAGTTCCTCACAGTTAATGGCAGTCGCCTTGTCCTACTAAATGACAGTTTTTTTCCATTTAATGTTGAAACAATTGCCTATTTACATCATTTGGCAATACAAATAGATTTAAAGTGAACAGATACTCTTCTTTTCATCTGGACTCTGACCAAGTATTTAGATAGGGTGTAGAACCAAAATTTGTGACACTTCACTTAACACTTTCTACTTCTTGTTTTCTGTTAAAACATGAATAATTCATGTTTTCCTACTTAAAATTCTCTTGTTCAGTACAAATAATTTTGTTTTGTACATTGTAAGCAACATAAAAAGTTTTATTTGAATGGGATAACTGGATAAAAACAAGACTAAAAACAATAATCTGATATGACTCGAAATATTTTTAAATATTAAAATTTTAAAATAGTGGATTTGATAATTTTTTTTTTGTATCCAACTCACTTGAATTCTATTAGATAACTTACACTTCTTCATTGATAGAGTATTGTGGTAGCTATTTGTTGAGTAAAAGATTTTGTTGTTGTTACATTTAGTATGCTGGAGTTATGAGTAAATCTTTAACCTAATTAAAACACCATGGGAAATCCTTTATTAAAAGGTGATATTTTAAATATAGCTTTAAAATATAAAAAAATAATAAAGTTTACTTGCTACAGTTAATTTTGATAAGCATTCATATTCATAAGTAGAAATTATTACTTAGTTGTAAAAACAGCTTTGAAAATATAATAGATTCTTTATGAGCTTTAATAAACAAATATTATTGATAGAATGATTGAAATATATGTAATTTAGTATATCTATTTAATGAATAAATGGCTCTTGATTGTGTACTAACATTGTATTCAGGCTTAGGAAGCAGTAATTTCCAGGGATTTACATTCAAAGAAGGAGTATATCTATATAGTATATACAAGTGAAAAGGTCTTGAGGTTGTGGATATGTAATTGTTTCATGCTTTGTATTCTTATGTCACTTGACATTTTACATTTGCAGACAGGTTAAGGGACAGCAATACCACATTTCCATTAGTGAATGATGAGGCTTTTTCACATTGTTCTGCTTTCTATCTATTTATTTATCTCTTTATGAATATTGAAGAGCAGCATAGTCTTTTACACACAACTTTCTATTTACTTATCCATGTGAATCTATGCTAAATAGCATAGTCAAGCTGGTTTGACCACATAGTTGGTTAAGACTCATTTGTCGCTCTCCGTGGTTCTGAAAGGTCATTGTTGTTTCTTCCAATTCTTTGACACTGAAGATTACTGCCTGATCAAGATTTCAAATAAGGGACAGGAGAAGTCTAGTGAGGAAAGGGAAGATAGAAATAAAAAGTGTTTATAGGGGAGGCTAAGCTATTGATCAATGGCTGATCAAACAAATTTATTTATTTTTTAAAAAGTTTACTGTATAACAGGCACTGTGCTGGGAAAGAAACTACAACTTCCACCATTGCCATTGCCACCATGTAAACCTACACTTTACTCTGGTGTGTTCTACTGTACATTGGACAAAACAGACATCAATCACACAAATGTGGAAAAATGTAAAATTGCAACCATATAAGGCACTAAGAAGGATACAAGGCTTTATGGATCTTGAGATAAAATAGAGCAAATATGAAGATATTAATATGAATCAATTAAAAATTCATATTTTCTTCAAATTATTATTATTATAAAAATAATATATTAAAGAAGATAAGGTCTACTGGATTGTATAAGACCTCTAAATAAAATCTTAAAAATTTCAGTGAGATCTTACTTCTATGATCTCAACATGTAATAACTTATTTTATATTTGAAATTGCTATAATATTTGTATATCATGATACACTAAATGATGATATAGTCTATCATCATGAAGGCTAAAAAAATGTGTACAAGTAGGTAAAAAAGGCCTCAAACCTTTGCCTTTAGGGCCAAATGTACCAGTTGGCATGCTATTTAAAACATATCAGCTCTACATTTTTATTAATAACTTTAATTTTGAATTTTTGTAGATAAAAATAATTTCAAGTATATTCAAAAATTTTACTAGTAAATTTGAAATAATTATAAACCTTGCGTTTGAAGAAAGTTCAAGCACTGTTAAAACAGCTTATTTGCAGCTGACATGGCTAACACAGAAATAGCAAATAAGCAGCATATGGAGAAGAATTATACTTATTTTGCTAGCTCCTAGGGTCACCTACCAGAGCTATGCTCACTAGAAGTTACTGCCCAACCTCTTTGCTCCCCTATCTAATGGTGTGTTGCCAGTGGCCTGTAGCTGAAGGCTGAAGTAGATGTCCAGAAGTAGATGCTTCTTCATTTCTGTCACCTTCAGGAAGGGTGGAACATACTCTAAGACCCCACTTGCTCAGGTAATTCTCCAAAGAGCCCTGAACAAGCTTTTTACGACTAGATACTATCTGGCTATGAACTCTGGCAACTTGAGGTTGCTCTGCTTGGCCACTCCTGATGTTTGAGATAATCAGTGTATCAAAGGATATCTGTAAACATTTTATAACAGACTACTTGGAAAGCTCAGCTCTTAGCCTGTTTCAATTTTCTTCTGAGAATGTACTAGTACCTAATAGAAGTATGTATTTGCTTATTTGTTTAGCATATATCATACTGAGATGTAGCATTCATGGAAGCAAAGTCTTTCTGCTCACATCCCAGTGCATGCTGTAAGCAGTCAATATATACTCACTGTATAAAGGACTAGACTCTTAAGTCTCTGTGTTCCATTAGGGCTATTTTTATTTTTCTTTTTATTCTGTCTCAGTGTAGGTATTAAAGAGGTAAAGCAGGGTCCAGATCATAAAGATTCTTGTAAGGTTTATTAGGGATTTTAGAGTACTTTAAAAAAGCAATGAGAATTCACCAAAGTATTATAATTAGAAATATTAATTTTCATTTTAGAAAACAAAGTTATTGCTTTCTGTTTCTTTTAATAATGGCATCTCTATTCTCCTGTTCATCCAATATTAAACTCTAAAAATTATATAACATCTTTTTCTTGTCCTTTGTTGCTAATAATTTACAACTAGACATTTTAATTTCAACAATGCCTATCATCTATCTATTTATTCTATCAACTATCTATCTACCTATTATCTAAATATATCACCCCCTTTTTTCCATTTTAATGTGGGCCTTGGTTAATCAGATCAGTTGTACCTGCTAAATTTATATTTCTGTCTTTAGTATATTCCTGTCTAAGATGTTCTATGGCTTATAGCCAGTTAACTGAACAATGTTGGTCATCATATTTATCTAAACAAATATTTGAATAACTCTACACTAATTAAATATAAATTACTAGCTTTTTATTTAAAAAAGGTACAATATATATTTTTGTTAATTTCAACACCCATCTACATAAATCATTGCATTTGATCTTCTTGTCAGATAAGCTAATATTTTCTCCTTATTTAAAAAAAATTCAAATGTAAAAAATGTTGCAAAATTACTATAAGAAATTCCCATACACACTTCATCTAAATTTACCAACTGTTTAAACATTTTCACACGTCCTTCATCATTCTCTTGAGAGGTATTTCTGAAACAACATGAATAAATTGAATGTAATATGGCCTTTTAACTTATTAGAGTAATCACAGTAAAATTATTAAAATTAGGATATTTAATATTGATACAACACTCAATTGTAATTTATCAAAAATAAAAAACCTATAGATATTATTGACTTTATTTATACTTTACAAATTATCTTAATAATTTCCTTTATAGATAAATTTATTTTCTAAGCCCAGTATCCAATTCTGGATTACATATTACATTTAAAGAGATTTAATAAATCTCTTTAATTTCCTGTAGTCTGGAACAATTCCTCAGCCTTTCTTTGACTTTCATCAAAGTGATATTTTTGAAGGGTACAGAGAATATATTTTGTGGCATTTCCCTCAATTTAAATTTCTCTTTTGCTTCCTCTGTACTGCAGTCAATTATGCATATTTTTGGTCTGGAATACTAAATACATTTTATTGTGTACTTTTTAGTGCATTTCATCATGAACCTCCTGATGTCATCTGGTCCCATTATCTGTGATTTTAACCTTGATTATTTGGTTAAGGTAATGTTTATCAGATTTATTCACTACAAGGAATTTTTCATTTTCTGATAATTAAGAACATATGGTAGATTACAAAAAATGGTCCCAACTGTTTCCCATTTGTGTGTGCATTCTTCTTTGCAGTATGAGTTTTCCATTTATCCCTTCAAGATATGGACTATATTACTCCAACTGCAAATCTTGGCTACATAACTTCCTTGGGCTAAAGGGTCATTGGCAAATGTGTGTTGACAGAACCTTGAAAAGCACTCGAATTTGGAGCTTGCACTTCAATGTTGCTTTTTGGAATCCTGCAACTAGGCCAGCCTACTGAAGGATGACAGGCCAGTCTGAAGAGCTACCCCCAATTAGTTTCCCAGCCAGCAGACAAGTGAGGAGGCCATGCTAGGTCATTCAGCCTAGTCAGCCAGCCAGAGCTGAAAATCACCCAGATAATCCACAGAACCCTGAGAAATTATAGATTTAGTCCATGGTCTTAAGCCACTGAGTTTTGGGATAGTGTGTTATACAGCAAAAGCTAATAATCTCCAGGGAGCTACTTTGAGATGATGTCAATGTTTTGTTGTTATACATATAACTTTTACTGGCTAGATTTATGATGCATGCCTTAGTGAAGTATTACTACAAAAATTTAAAATATGGTACTGCTACATGTTTCTAGAGATCAAGTACATAAGGATAAGGTATTGTATCCATCAAAGTATATGTATATGTATACTAAATTATATGCCAGCATTAGAATCTAAACCTTTCTTTCACCTGTGGTCCTTAGCTTTTCTCAATTGGCCATGCAGAGGTGGGTAGCCTGATAGCAGAGCTGTGACTCACAAGAGGGAGCAATAGAGAAACTGCAGTGTCCCTGGTGTTACGGGTGGCACCTTGTGTCCTCACACATGCATAGAAACACCTCTGGTAGAAGCTCCATAATTGATGGTGGGACGGGGTGGCAGGATGGACAGTGTAGGTGGAGACATTCAATACTATAATTATCATATCTTTTCAGATAATTGATTCATGAAGATATAAGGATAAGATCTCTAGAAATTGCCTTTTATAAATATCAATAATCCCACTAACACACGATTATAATTAATAATTTGTTTGTACAAAGTGGCTCTTAACATTCTTGAAGTAGCTATTATAATCTCCCCCGATTTTGCCAAATAAACTAAGAAGAGGGAGCTAAAGTGACAGATAAAAGTGCCACTGAGAGGAGGAAAACACTCTTACCTGACTCCCTCATACAAACAAGAAAATGAGAATGAAGAAAGCCAAGGACGGAAACTAACCAAGAGTCAATGGTGAATACATGACAAAGCAAGACTTAAATTCAACAATCCCAGTTTCCTAGAAGAGTCCCTCTCATCTGGCTGTGGGGGGATAGGTCCCAGCTCTTCGGATGCTAATACTGAGTCTTCTTAAGTCTGTGCATTGCGCCAGGCACTGTTCCAAAATCCTGACATATATTTTAACTCACTTTCAGGCCTTTCTGCTACACTACATGTTAACTCACCTTAGTTAGAAATGATTGCCTATTAACTTTACTATTGAAATGCAAGTATTCAGGCAGCTCAGTGTGTGTGTGTAAGACCATAGCCTCCAAACTGAAAAGCCATGTACTGATCTACTTTTTACTTTAGACTGTTCTAAAAAACTGGAGAGCACAAGGAAGTGCTTTGCTTTCCCAGTTCTCTTACCAATCAGCATTCTAGGACCCTGGCAGGGTGTATGAAATGTCCTGGACACTCTGCCTCGGTCGTTTCTGCTACAGGGCGCCCACTCGGCAAGGTCCCCGCTGCAAAGCCGACGGCTGGGGTGTGGCTGCGGTAGCCGCAGCCGGAGCCTTTCCCCGAGGGCGGTCTCGACCTCCCAACACCCTGGCTCGAGGCTCGATGAGGCGCTGAGCTTTCCCGGTGCGAGCCCGCTTTCCGCGGTGCGGCCCGGGCGGCCAGGCGCTCGGCCAGGCTGTCGGAGGAGAGGAGCCCACCCCACGGTTGCGCTTCGAGGCCGTTCCTGCCAAGTATCGCGGGACTTGTACACGGCGCCCGAGCCGCGGCTCCCGGGCAGCAGGAGCGAGCGCAGCGCGCACCGCCCCAGCCCGCGGAGGAGTAGGAGCGGGGAGGGAGGCGGGGAGGAGGGCTGGGGGCGCTGGTTACGTAAATGATACTAGCCCTGTGAAAGGCCTCCCGGCTGAGTCCGCGGGAGGGGGAGGGGCCGTGCGAGGGGGAGGGGCTGGGAGGGAGCGGGCTAGGGTGGGAGGGTGGCAGGGGCGGGGGACGAAGTGACCAGGCAGCGGCGGCTCTGCCGAGGTGACTGTGTTCTACGAGCCCTCGCTCGGTCTCCTGCGCCTCGTCGGCCTGGGCTCCTGCTCTGGCTGCGCTCACGGAGTCCTCGAGCCCGCCACCGCGCTATGAGGGCGCCTGTCTGGGGCTGGCCGAGGCCGGAGCCGGCTCGCTCTGCACGCCCAGAAGTGTGAAGAGAGGTGCCGGCGGGCGCCGGGCTGTACCCGGTACTCGCGGGCTGTACGCGGTACTCGCGGGCGGCCGGGTTCCAGGTGAGCTCGGGCTCGGCGCGCTCCGCTCTCGGCTGCGGCTGGCCCGCACCTGCCACGCTGGGTTGGAGGCTGAATTACGTGCGCGGATTGCAGTTCCCTCTTCGTGGGATCCTTGGCCACGAAAGCAGGTCTCCTTTCTTGCTCCCCTTCTCTTCCTGTAATTGTCTGGGGGCGAGTCACCTCTGCGCTGTCAGAGTGCCCGGGTGGGCTCTGCAAAGTCCTGCAGCGAGTGGCTGGGAGCGGAGCCCGACACCCTGGAGCGGTCCCGGGGCAGGGGCGCGGGTCGACGGGGCGAGGGCTTTCCGAGCTCCAGAGCGCGGTCTCCCGACGCCGCAGGTGCGGAGGGTGGATCGCGGGGCACAAGGCTCAGAACTTCGCGTCGCCGTCCTCCCTCCACCCTGCTTTCTCTGTCACCCCGCTGAGCAGCGGGCGCTGGCCCCTCTTGGCTCTTGGCGACGCGTGGCGGAGGGGCAGTTCGGCCTTTCCACGCTGGCAACTTTCTCCCACCAGCCGGGGGCGACCAGGGGGCTGCGCTGCACAAATGCTTTTACACTGCCCGGCACCGGGCACCTTCTGGATTTCGGGTGTCTTCCTCGACTCTTGCCTTCTTCTCTTTCTGCCTTCCCTTGCCTGTCTCTTTGAGTGCCCCTCTCTCTGCCTTTCATGCTCTCTGCGTGTCTCTCAGTCTCTGACTCGGTTTCTTGCTCTGTCGGGCTTCCCAGTCCTCCGGGTCTCCTTGTTTCTCTTTCATTCTCTTTCTCCCTGTCTTGCTTGGGATGTCTCCGTATCCCTATTCTGTCTTTTTAACTTGTCTCCCCATCTTGCCATATTTTCTCCGTTTTTGCCTTTCGCTTTCTATCTCATCTCCCTTTCTCTTCTGCCTCGTTCTCCTGAACACCAGCTCCCAAATCCCGAGCAGACGCCCTACCCAGGGGAACACACCCCGTCCCACCTTCTGGGCACCTTGAGGTACAGAGATCTGCCTGCTGGGATCTGGAGGGGATGCGGGAATTGAAGCAGCCTGCCCTTGCCTGGGCTGTGAAGTCCGGGGATTAATGTAGGACGTAAGGGCCAACCTTCTCTCCTGGGGTTCGAGGGCGCTGCGCTGCTGGTTTGGACAGCGAACGCTGCCGGCGCCCCTCCCCTTACTCCGTTCCTTGGGTACGGTACGTTTCCAGGTGGAGAGCCTACATCTTCAGCCTTGACTGGCAGACATACCCGAAAGCTTAGAGATCCAGAGGAAACTAATCTCGAAAGGGTGGGAGCTTTCGTGAGGCAAAGGTGTTACTAGCAGAGGAGCAGAGCATTGGGGGACTGCCTGCTTTAAACTGCCATTGCACTCGGTCCTTGAGCAGTTTTCTTGAGCGAAATCGTGGTCCCTGCTCCCAGAAACAGGACAGAGATTTTACTTGCAGGGAGGCTACAGACACTTGGCTGCCCCTTGAAATTTTGCATTTCCTTTGGGCACTCAAATCTTTGGCTTTATGTGAAGGCTGCCTTTGCTCAAGGTTGTGTGTGTGTGTGTGTGTGTGTGTGTGTGTGTGTGTGTTTGCATTTATGCCCTCTAGTGTTAAACCTGCTGGCTGGAGAATATTGAAAAGTAAGGTCAACCTATTGGTGACTGACTTTGGACCTCTCACCTTCCCAGCTCATTCTCCTTGCCCTTTGCCTATCCTTTCCTTTTCACATCTTGACTTTTGCATTGAATTACTAATCTTTCCTTCTTCCTGATCTCTACAAACTCCTCCATTCTTACAGAATTCGGACCTTAATATTGAAACCCTGTTCAAGTGACTTCAGAAGTGTATAGATTTGGAGAATTTTCATAGGCTAAGGTTGGCTTTGAACAGAAGTGTATTTCTCCACACTGTTTGCTAGGAAACTAGGATTTCACATCTTTTCCTTATGCCCCTGCCCACCTTCAGCTCCAGTGAGGTTACCTGTCTGCTCCTGCTTGTTTAAATAAATGTTTTTAATTTACCATTTCTGGGATATTTATCTCATTCCAGGGCTTTCAAGGCACTGTCTCAGATCAGGTTTGGGGAGGAAGAAAAGGAAGTACAGCACTGCTGGTGTACCTTAATTCTGGATCTCAGAGTCCAGAATGGGACAGGGTGTGTCTTAGATAAGCTAACCGTAGCTCAGTGTGGGAAAAACTAGTAAATGCTTAATAAAAACTTGTTGACTGATTAGCATACAACCAATTATAGGTTTTGAAGTCACTTAGCTATGCTTATGAGCCTACATACAAGTAGTTAAATCCTGCCTTCTTCCCCCCCTTTCATTTAGTCTTTTATTTTTATTTTACTTTTTAAAAGATTTTATTTATTATTGTTAGAGAGAGGGAAAGGGAGAGAGACAGAGAGGGAGACATCAATGTATGGTTGCCTTTCACTTGCTTCCAGCTAGGGACCTGGCTGGAGACCTGGCGTGCAACCTGGTTATGTGCCCTGACTGGGAATCGAACCCAGGACCTTTGGGTTCACAGGCCATTGCTTTATCCACTGTGCCACCAGTCAGGGCCTCATTTAAGTCTTTTATGAATAAGAATAGAGGACTGGTAGAAGGGATGTTGAAACAAGAGTCTTTGGTCTTTTTAGCTCAGTCACTGCTTGAATTTGTCATCTCAGCAAGTTTTTAACTTGGCTGATATTCTTTAATGATCATCGCAGAATGGAAGAAATGATTTAAGAGGCTCTGATGGTGCCATTTCTCTACCTTCCTACCTTAAAGTAAAGTAGGATATGACATCATTTGTGGGTGCGTACTTTAGTGTGGCTTCTAACAAGTGAAGCTATTCAAACTATTCAAAAATGTTTCAGAGGTGTGATACTATATCTATATACAACTTTTCCAAAGTACTTGGAAATGTCACGCCTGTTGACATGGAATCCATGGGCTGTAATATTACTTTTCTGATGATTTGGTACTCACCTATTAAAACAGTTGGGGATTTGCCCTGACTGGGGTGGCTCAGTGGATTGGGCATCATTCAGCAAACTGAAAGATTTGCTGGTTCAATTCCCAGTCAGGGCACATACCTGGGTTTCAGGCCAGGTCCCCATTTGGTGGCATACAAGAGGCAACCAAATAATGTTTTTTTCACACATTGATGTTTCTCTTGCACATCAATGTTTCTCTGCCACTCTTTTTCCCTCCCTTCCCCTCTCTCTAAAAAAATACATACCTAAAAAATACTACAAAAAGCTGGAGATTTGCCATGTTAATTGTTTAAGAATGTGAGTTTAAGGCAATGTTGCTTTTAAAATATTACTTATAAATCACCTGATGGTGTAATTTTTTTCTTTCCTTTTTTTTTTTTTTTGTAGTTAAAAGTAGCAGACATAAAGGTGAAATTTGATATTGGCTGGGATGTGTTCTGATTTCTTACTACTAAGAATATTGAGATGCATTTAATTTTTTAATTTAATGTACATTAGTTTCAAGTTAAACGGTTATGTCAGAGTGAAATATAATATATCCATTTTGGCAACTTGTTGTTTAAAAGTCATAATTGTAACAGGAATATTATCACCTAATAGAGATTGTTTTTTAAAACATTGTCATTTTAGGAAGAGGGTGAGGGAACAAGCAAATGAGTAATTTTATTCTCTCTTGTGTGGCAAGTGAAGAGAATACTGGTGTTTCTGAATAACAAAAAAAAGTAGGGGAAATGACTGAGAGTCAGGTATTAATGCAGTCCCAGTATGTGAAATAAATACCAACACTACATGTATGTGATAAACATTTTTGTGCTTTTAAGAAAATAAACAGTTTTTAAGTTCTGTTCTTCAACTTGCCTTATTAGACATCATATTCTCAACTGGTACCTCTTAAAATAAACAATAATTTTGACTGACTTTTAATACATTATCTTCTTGGGTTTGTGTCACTATCAGCAGTTGGGACATACAGATATTGTATATCAGTAAGATCTAACAGGATCACTACTTCGAAGTATGAGTGACCATATTAACTAATGGCTTTCAGTTCTACTCTTGTCATCAAAGTAAGTACATCAAATCAAGAATTAAAGTATGTATGCTCATATTGACACTGACAATCTTTAGGAAGACATTTCTTAACATCACTGCCCCCCCAACGTATATACTAAGTATATGTTTGAACACATAAATTACATTTACAGATCTGATACCATCTGCTTTGATAAACCATTTATCATTTTAATAGTTTAGACTTCTGTCATTTAATTACAGGCATACATGGTTTTGAAGAGTCTAGCTTTTGTTAAATGTAATACTTAGAGAATTCGAAGAAATTTATGAAAATGTATACACACATTAATTCAATTGTAGTTGGTTGTTCACTTGGATCATTATAAGAAATTATCTTTGGGATCAAAACACAAATCAAACAGACATTACTAATTTCATAGTTATTTCTCCTTGGTTCAGATTTAGACCTATGTATATATTTTCAATGTAGTATATTTATAGTAAAGTAGTTAATAGGTTTTAGCTTGATTACGAAGAAATAATCAAAGGTGGTTAAAGACATTTGTATAATTAATTTATATCTTAATGTCCCTTGTAAAGGCATTATATTAAATTTGTTTTTAGTCATGAGTTTTCCAATTTTATTTTCTTACTATGTCTAGAATCTAAGCTAAATTCTCCTTTTTAAAAAGTTACTACTATAGATTACTAAAAGCTGGTTGATGCCTAACATTTAAGATATAAATTAAATTAGGGAGACATGTGTTTTCTCTAAGGGCCCAAATTCACTCAAATATCCACATTATTAGTTTTCATCAACTATCAGTCTCTCTATGTTTACCCTACTAAAATTGTCCAACATGTATAATAGAACTACAGCAAGATGCAACATATCAGTTTTTAAAAGTTGTTTCATATTAATGGTTAATCCTTCTAATTTCAGAAGGATGTAGAGAAAGTTGTGACTATTCCATCATAGACGTGAACATGTTTGTGATCATATGAGTATTTTATGTTATGTGAGGAAATGAAAAAACTTTCTATATTAAATATTGAAACTTAATTTGTATTTTTTAGAAGTACTTACCATAAATATAGATGGGAACTGTCCAAGATATATCATAGCAGAGTTTTAACATGACATGGAATTAATTGGGAATCTGTTTGAATTATCACTTAAGTCTTATTTAAGCTCTTGTAGAACATTATAGGGAAGAGTGTGATTAAACTGCTGGTTGGCACTTTGGTGAACATAATATCTGAGCTGAGTAGCTACTGTAAACAGAAAGAATAATTTTAAGTGAAGCCTACATGTTCAAAATTATCCAAATTGTACCTCAGAGATAGTAAATGGCACCTTAGTCTCTTGTTTAATATATTTTTAAAGATTTTATTTATTATTTTTAGAGAAAGGGGAAGGGAGAGAGGCAGAGAGAGAGAGAGAGACATTAATGTATGGTTTGCCTTTCACCTGCCTCCAGCCATGGACCTAGCTGGAGACCGGGCTTGCAACTTGGTCATGTGCCCTGGCTGAAAATCGAATCAGTGACCTTTGGTCTTGTTTAATATTAATTGCCTTCATACTCAAGTATAGCACAATTTTTGTTTTTATAAAAAAGGATTTTGACATATGGGGAGGATTATTTTCCTTTAGACCAGATAATAACTGAGAAATTTTTCTTGAATTAAAAAAAATATATATAATTAATTTACGATGGCAAAATTGAGATTAATATGACTATCAAAACCTTGATGCAATACTATTAGTCTAACAAAAGAAAAATGGACCAGAATACTTGGTAATAAATACGTGTGAAAATGTAGCTATTTAAATTTATTTGTGAGGGTGTCAATGTTGTTAATTGACTTATAAATTGATAAAAATGATTAAAATGTATTGGATAATTCCTTTGTAATTGTGTTGTGGGTAAACAAACATCTGATATATCATATCACATTTTACCATTTTATCCTCATAACCTTATGAGTATTCAATACTGTTACAATCCCCATTGCATAAATGAGGAGTCATTCAGAGTCACACGGATGATATGTAGTAGGGCCAGGGGTCACATCAATTCTTTTTGTCTGTGAAGCCAGTGCTTTAGTAGTTCTTAGTCTGACATTTTTACTGACTAATAAGTTTTTTTTTAAGTGAGTGCCAACCTCCAGGTGAACATTTTCTTTTGCACAGTAAGAATGATTTACAAAGTCTATTTATATCACCAACACTTTATAAAAGAGTGGACTTTTTAACATCAACTAAGATGGCAGAGATGGATCTCAAAATATAGCTCTTAAAATACATTTAGCTTCCTGTGCATTTTTTAAAACACTGAACTTATTTCTCTAATATAAATGTGAATGTCCTGGCTGGTGGCTCCACCCTTCCAACCCAAAGGTCGCTGGTTCGATTCCCAGCCAGGTCACATAACCAGGTTGCAAGCCAGATCTCCAGCCAGGTCCCAAGATGGAGGCAGGTGAAAGGCAACCATGCATTGATGTTCCTCTCCCTTTCTTCCTCCCTTCCTGTCCTTCTCTCTTAAAAAAGAATAAGGAAAAAAAGAAAAAGTAAACTGCTTTAAAAAATTGTGAATGAACATTTCATCATAGAATTGGTCATTTATTTCATCACATTCTGTAAACTGATTGGGAATCCTTGTTATCCTAAAAATCTATAATATACTGCCTAGCCATGAACCCCACACACCCAAACAGCACAGACTTAATGAGACCTAGCCCCAACAGCTATTTCATCCCCTTTCTAGTTGCAATTCAGGGTAAGAAATTGGGACCTAAGAAAGATGCTAGCAATTGCTCTAGCCTCAGTTGACTGCTTCAGTGTTTGTTCAAAGGATTTGAGAATTGGAGGTGACTTGTTCCTTCTTGGTAGTTCATCACAAATCATTTCAGTAAGATAGTGCCAATCTGTGTCCTGGGGCAAAGAATAAGTGCTGGGCAAAAAACAAGGTGCTTGCCTTACCTTACTCTTCTGTCTTTCCCCCTAACTGATGGTCTCAATCTTTAGGAATTAGTTGTTCTTTTTTTTTTTTTTTTTACTTCTTTCTTTGCCTTGCTGAAAATACAGAAGTTTTGCTTTAGGTAAGAAAGATAATTCCAAATCTAAACTTCTAACTGCTTTTGTAAAACTGATGCTATTAAATCCCAAGCTGCTTTGGATAGTGACTCTTGTAGCAATTGAAGAAGGAAGGAATGATGTGTGTGACATGACATGTTGAGTGTCATGGCTGATAAACCAGTTTGTATATTGAATTTATCTGAAGAGGTTTCTGTTTGTTTTGATGTAGGTCATCAGGTCCCATTGATATAGTCTCATTTGCCTGGGATGGATCCACAGACTATATCTTGATAACCGTTTTGCAAACAACTGATCTAGTACATAATTTTTCAGAGTCACTTATTTTTATTTATTTAACAAATGAAAATGTTATGGTGCCCTGGACACCAGTAAAGTACTTTACAGAAATTGATTCATTTAATTATAATAACTTGCAAAATTAGGTTTTATTAGTACTTCCACTTTATAGATGAGGACATTGAGACACAGAAAGGTTAAGTTGTCCAGAGTAAGATGATAAGTCTATACTATTTTGATGAAATGATTAATACAATGAAATGCTTTAGATCAAAAGGCTTGAAGTAACAGAATTGAAAAGGCAATTTCAATTTGTCTACTATTTGAGTTATACCTTTAAAAGTGAGGAAAGAAAACCTGAACAACTCAGACTTAGACTTGAAAAAAAAGTTTCCCTTTTAGAAGTCATGGCACCAGATTAAAAAAGAAAGTTAATTATGAGATTTGGGACAAAAACACATGGAAAAATCAATGGTGTTGTTCAAGTAGATAGTTGTCTCTATGTACATTCAGACCCCGCCTTGCGCCAAAGAAAATAGCCATCAAAAATCATCATAAGGAATTAACACATAGTGATGCAGACTGGAAGAAAACAATAAGTCCATAACTATATAAGATTTCTATGTATAGACTTTAATCCGTAACTAAAATCTATATCTGTAACTAACCCAGTAAGAAATACCTTATATGTTATAATATTCCTGATAAATTCTTTACATTACAATAGGAAATGCTCATATTTAAGAAAGTATTGGGAAAATCTTATAGAAATTTTTAGTCTTTTTCACAAGTATGTTTTTTTGTAAGCTTTTCATATGATGGAATGTCTATGCTATTTTGTAATCACTGGTAATCTGTCAAGAACTGATGTGTCCATCTTTGATGAGGTGCATTTTCTTCTTATGCCTGGTCTTTGGTTGATTTTAAGCAACTTCATGTTACTTAATATTCTGTTTAATGCATTAACAGTGTTTTAATTATACTTTTGTTTAGTCTTTAAAAAAACATTATTTTAGACTGAATGATACTTAATTAAGTAGGTTATTTGAATTAGTCACTCCTGGTAATGAGTTACTCCACCTGTCTTCTTTTTTTTTTTAAATGAAAATGTGCACTTAAAAACAATTCTGTTTTCAGATTCTGTAATCAAGTGAAGGTTCATGATATTCTTGACTAACCTAGTTTCAGAACAGTACAGTCTTTTCTGTTTTTCTCACAGCAAATTCTACCTTTTTCAGAATCCTCAAGGATTATCTTTCTTTGATCCTCTTGATAGTTGTCTTAAATGGGACTATATGTCATTTGTCTATAAAAATGTTAGAAACAAGGTCCTGGCTGGTATGGCTCAGTGGATTGGTGCTGGCCTGCAAACCCAAAGGTTGCTGGTTCAATTCCCAACTCAGGACACATAACTAGGTTGCAAGCCAGGTCCACAGCTGGAGGCAGGTGAAAGGAAACTATACATTGATGCTTCTCTCCCTTCTTCCTCCCTCCTTGCCCTTCTTTCTGAAAATGATGAATAAAATCTTAAAAAAAAGTTAGAAACCAGTCTGTCCCTTCCTGTTCACGATTCATATTTTATCCATATCCTATAGATTTTCAATGCACTTCTGTGTTTTTTAAAATTGGTAAACATTATGTTTTTAATTTCCTATTTTTTCTTGCTCCTTGCTTTTTTTCTTTTGTGTTCATGGTGCTATTTTAAACTGTCTATCTCTAGGGCTTAATAAATCGTCATGTAGCAGGACTGGATGACCTATTAGTTGTCTTGATTCTGTTAAAAAAAGCAAATAGAAAAGAACTTCTGTTTATTTCATCATTAGTCTCTGAATAGGTAAAAGGCAGATGCTCTAGTTCATGCATTTGGGCCATTTAACAGGAGGCTGGGGATGTGCTAAATGCACGTATCTTTACTTCTGTCTACTTTTAGAATTGTGCACCCAGGCTCTGTGGTCAGTTGGCAGTTGGCAGGCTCATGGCTCCAAGGGAATGCTGTGCATTTGAGGGGATGTCAGTTTCAGCTGCCAGGCAGTTCTCACATTCTTTGCTTATGTTTCTCTTACAACATTATTAACTCTAGACTCTTGACTTCATGTCAAACATTCATTGTGGTACTATTGATAGATAGTGATTAACAATTTTTATGATTTTTTTCTATGGCTTCCATTCCCCAACTTCAGGATAGTATTTTCACTATTTGGTAAGCCAAGAGCAGACATTTTTTGTCACAGATTTTTAAAGAGTTTTATTGTTGCCACTAAGTTGAGATGAATCGTAGGTAATTGGATGGTGCAGCTGAATTAACACATTGAATTGCCAGTTATGAGACACTTCATTTGCTGTAACAGACAACAATGGGCCCATTTTGCTTCTACTGTGAACAAATTCTTATTATCTATATAAAATTCTAATTCAAGTGGGATAACATGTATGCATTATTTCCATTCCTTTTGTAAGGAAAATAACCTCCACAAATATATTTGCAGCTATCTCATTAAATAATTTTGAGCTTCAATACATCTTTTTCTTTTGAAAATGTTAATCAGTTGTTTCATTCCCCACCAAAGGACAAACTATTAAACATTCAGAAACAAGAAATCAATAGCATTACTCCTACCCTGTGTACTGTGAGTTATGTGTAGATGTACAGTTTGCATTTATTTCAATAGAGAGCCTCTTTTCTGTCACTCTGGACAGAAATCATTGCCCTAATGACTATGGTCATATATAACACTTGTTTGTTCTTAGATTTTATTCATTTTAGGTGTTTTAAGAGTAGCTTTTCTAGGTCAGTGGAATTGCTTTTAAACAGATGAGTACCCATTTTAAGAGGAATAGATATATTTCTTTATCTAAATCCCCCCCCCCCCCGAATACTTATTAACATAAGCATTAAATGAAGGGGTCAAAAAGATTTCAAGCAGCTACAAAAATTGTATGGAGTGAAGCCAAGCAGAGGAAATTGTTTAAGATATGGAAGAATAGCCTGAAGTTGAGGGGGAATCCACTTTGCCATTAACAAGCTCCCAAAGGCTTGAGGCTCAATAATGTCAAGAAAAATAGAAGTCAGAAGTGAGGCACTGGAGCTGAAACAAAATATTTAATTAACCCATATAGCTGGAATTGCCAGCCTTCTCTCACCAATTTACTTCTATGTAAACATCCCTATAGCAAGTTATTTCTCATTATTCTTCCAGACTGTTCATCTTAACACATACTAATGAAATTACCTGGACTGCTAAGGGACAGTAAGAGCACCTCAGCATGCATCTTAGAACCACAGAATAAAGTTCCTTTTATTTTGGCATTTAGAGCCTTTAAGTCTAACGATTGGCTCCTGCTTACCCCAAAGCATCAACTTCAGACTAAGGAGACCCACTCAAGTAGAGGGCTCATTCTTCATTCTTCTTTCTTAAATATGAAGCAGCAACCAAGGATTATCAGACAGTCAAAATATAAATTGTGAAAAAACTAACAAAATTCTGGAATAAGAAAAAGAGGGACCCCTGGCTGGTAGCACAGTGGATAAGGTGCCCGCCTGCGAACCCAGAGGTTGCTGGTTCGATTCCCCAGCCAGGGCACATAACAAGGTTGCAAGCCAGGTCTCCAGCCAGGTCTGTGGCTGGAGGCAGGTGAAAGGCAACCATACACTGATGTTTCTCTCCCTCTGTGCCTCTCTTCCTTCCTCTTTCTCTGGAAATAATAAAATAAAATCTTTAAAAAAAGAAAAAGAAAAAGGGACTGAGATAAATGAAAACTAATATAAAAAAAGAACCTTATAGGGAACCATCAGTTTGTTCTCTGTATCTATAAGTTTGTTTTTGTTTTGTTGAATTTTCATTTTTGTTTGCTTTTAGATTCTATAGATAAGTGAAATCATACATATCTTAATTACCTAATCTCTTTATTCAAGACAATGTATTAATTACGTTTTTAACAATGATATTTGTTCTCTTTTAAGTTTATCTCTTGATTTTTCATTTAACCGAATTGACTACTTACTAGAATTTTGCATTTTTAGTTTTATTAATCTATAATTACTTCCAAAATAGGGTTGTTTTGATAGAATTTTTAAAAAGTTCCTATCTCCATTTCCACTTCTGTTTTTGTGAACATATTAAACAATACATTTTAATTGTTAACAGTTTTAAATGATATTTTGTAGTGGTTTTCAGATAGAGTTGGTAAATTGTATAGTGCTCTGTGTTGTCAAATTACACCAGTTACTGTGTCTTAGGCATAAGAACTGGGCTCCAGGAATTCTGGTATAATTTTAGCACCCTCCAATAACTTTGCTGCCGCCTTCCTCCATAATAGGTGACACCAGTGACTACTTGTGTCCTTCAAGGATATCTTAGCCTTCTGGTGAGGCCTGTGTCCTTCAAAAATATCTTGGTCTGCTGGCAAGAATTTAGTAACTTTTCTTTTTTTAGTAAACATCTCTGTTCTCGGAGCCAGCTCCACCACAGCCATCTGCAGAAAGTTTCCTCAACTCTCCCCCTTATCCCCTTTAAAACCCCTGCCTCACTATTGTTCAGGGCTGACACCTTCCTGTCCTCCTGGTCTCAGCCCACCTCTTGCCTGTTGCAGCTGGCCAAATAAAACTTTGTAAGCTCAGGACCTGTTCTGTTGTTTGTCCTTTCCCTCTCATGGGGCCTAACACCGATTACCTGATGTATCTGAAGATTCACAGAAGAATTGATAAAGAAAGATGTTTATTTCAATATTAGACAGATGTGAGGATATAGTCATCTTAGACTGGAAGCTGCTCTTGATGTTCTCACTGCTTCCTATTGTTTGGGTTAACACTTGAATTTTGTAACTAATCAGAAATAGTTGCTTTAAAGAAGCTAGCTATTCTTAATATATGTGAGAACACAGATGGATCCCAAAAGAAATTACTAACTCGCTGATTGTTGGAAGAATTTTGTGTGGGGTGCGTGTATGCTTTAGCATCTTTCAACAACTCAGCAGCAAACCGAGAGAGAGAGAGAGAGAGAGAGAGAGAGAGAGAGAGATGAGAAAGTTTCATAGTTTTCCCACATAGCCTGGGATGTGTGCAACACAAAGCTATTGTGGAAAATTGAGAAGGAAAGTGCCTTTCAACTGATATTTTAAAATCTAGTATTTTTATGATATGGAATGAAAGGTGAAATTAGAAAACAACAATAAGGCTTTCTTTAAAGCTGTAACTATTTGGTTTTTGTTGGCAGGTTGTGATTATAATCTCTTGGGTCACCCATCTCCTTTTATCATTTTCTGAGTGACCTGGGATTTGAATATTGAGTCCAGGCCAGTGAGAGCTGTTTTGCCCTGCTGTATGACTTGTTTTGATGAATCAGGAGTCCATTAAATTTCCTTTTAAAGTTAAGTTCTTGGCAGCTAATTAGAACCTTTAGTGTAGGAACTGCCCCTTAATTCTAAGATAAGAAAAATGCAGGGGTTTAAGCCTGGAGGAGGCAGTGGAACAAGGTTGTGTTAAAGACCATTTAAGATTGTGCCGACACACATGCCATTCAGAATTTCTGACTTACCTAGTTATTAGTGGAATAACAAAGCACAGTTACATAGCCTTTATGGAATTTAGTTACCTCGTCTTTAAAATGGGAGTAGAAATAATAATGATAGCTAATGCTAATACAAACCCTGCCTCTAATTGGGCATGAGGGTCTCTTTTAAGTGCTTTACATAATATTAGCTCATTGAATTATTACAATCCTAAGAGCTAGATACTTATTTTCATGCCCATAATAATTGTAACTACTTTAATGGCTCGTCTTGAGCGTTGTGGTGACAATGCATGTAATGTACTGATTATTGTGCTTGGCACTTAGCGAAGGCTTAACAAATGCTAGCTGTTATTAGTGCATCTCCTTTTCTACGGGCCTCTACTGGCTTTTCCTTTGACAGTGCCTCATAAATCTGGCCTACTTAACTGATTTTTGAAATGTAATTCTCAGACCTGTAAGAGTTATTGGAAGGAATAGCTGCAAAATCAGGTCCCATGAGACAGTAAGTAAATAAGAAGCAAAGAAGGATTGAAGCCAAGCAAAGTAGGTACACCATAAAACCGTATTAGTGAGGTATTTAGAAATCTTATGTAAGAGTGAAGAAAAGGTAAATGGGTGTAGGGAAGGGTATATATCATATCATAAGCATTATGTCATAATGTACAAATTTTGTAATACTTAACACTGAAATGCCACTTTGCAAAAAGTGATAAGCTTCCTTTGTTCCCTTTAATGTTATTTGGAAAATTCCAATGTCACTTGAGTTTTGTTGGTATTCTTAGTTAAATGAGGTCATCTCCCATTTCCCCCTTAACATTTTGATCAGTTTAGACTGTTATTTTTTCCTTGGCTAATCTTTAGAGAAATTGAAAGATAAGTGCTTTCTTGTGTGTGTGAATATGAAAAATAGGAAACAGTTTAAAATATATTGCCATTTTAGCCTTACTTCCTGAATGAAAAAGGTGAAACATTATTATTTTTTGTTTGGAGACGTGGACTCTATTTTTATTATCTGATATATAGTTGTTTTTAATGATTTTTGTAAATGTTTAATTGGAAATTTTATGTTTTAATTTAGAAAAATACATAATTTTCAATAACAGATTGTAACTGATTTCTTATTTAGAAATATTTGAATTCCAATTATTTTTTCTTGTAAAACATGAAGAAAATATGTTGTTTGAACATTGTTAATCAGTTCCTTCACAATAATTTGTACAAATGATAATTGTATATAAATTAATAATGTACCCTAAAACTTGTACATTTAGTCAATTTTTAAATGTTATTTTCAGTGCATTTTTTAAATCAATTATATATGTATTTAGTACTTTCCATGGAAAGTTTTATGTGATTTTAGTTTAGTTTCATTATGTGCATCTGTATTTTATTATAATTCTCTAAATACCCATACACTTTTAATTGGCCATATAACTACATCTCATAATAACAAATATATAAAACTGTGGGCCAATAAAATGTTGACACATTTTACTACTTTATTGGTGCATGAAATGATTAGTGCTTAAGCAGCCAGCATATGTGATCAATTAATAAATCTGGCCAGTGGTTTGGGGATCTACTTAGTTTAAGGCACTACGTAAATGCAAGATCAGGCACCTCCAAAGTTTCATTAAATGGCACATACTAACAAATGCTTTTTTAGCAGTGGGTTCATGTTCTCCTCCTGCAGTTACTGAATGATTTTGCAATTCTAAAACCCTGGGGATCCACTTGGCAAAATCCTCTTTACTGTGTGGCTTGAACTTCTGCTTGCTTTCTGTCAAGACCCTGCTTTTCTGAATTCTCATACTATTAAAAAAGATGATTTTCTCAGACTTGCTTCAGAGGATTATTTCCTCATACAGAGATAAAAAACATCTGCAAAATGAAGCTACATAGTTTTATAAGGCCATGCTTTTTTTTTTTTTAATCAAAAAAGGGCTTTGTATACCATAAACAAATATAAACATCATCTTTCTATAAGAACAATATTATAAATTTGTGAATCATGAGCACATGACTACATATTGTTATCATGTGGAGTTTTTACTCTTTCTGTTCCAAGCTTTTTAATGAATGTGTTCATACTGTTATTCATGACTGTATTTTATAGGAAAATGTGTGTCTCACTTTTCATTCACCACTGTGCAGGGGCTTCAAGGACATTTAGGTTCTTTAGTATCTAGAATTGTGATCTAATGATATGCTTGGCTGACTGCCATTCAACAAGTCATTCAGAGAACTTAGATGTCACATACCCTGTATTAATCTCAGGGATAAAATCCACACTGCACCCCAATTTCTAACTTTTTAACATGTTACTTTCTTAATTCAGGATTATACCTTCTGTTTATTAGAAATTTCATAAACTTTTACCTTTTTGCTGATACCCATGTATAGATCTCCCTTTGCAATGCCAAATGTTCTTATTGGAGTAGACTAATACCAACACCAACAACCAAAAGGAAGGAAGGAAGAAAGGAAAGAAAAGGAAATTTTACCCTCAGGTTGATGCTGTGCCCTGCTTGGCATCTTCCTCATCTGTTTAAGCACCAGCAACCCTATGGCATGTTGTGCCTTGCCCTGCATCACTGACCATGGCTTCCAGTGCTGTTAAAGCTGAAAGGGACAGAGTTTTCCTTTTCTCTTCCAGCATGTCTCAGGAGTGAGATCTGGTCACTGGCATTTACTTTCTGACCTTTAGCTATGTTTCTCCTTGAAATGGACCTAATCATGAGTTGTCCCATTTATTGATGCCAATGAAGTATTCAATGTATGTACATGTATGTTTGCCTATTCCTATAGTTTAATGAATCCTTTCATCCATCTTCCTGAATTGTAGGTGTATATCCACATGTATGTTTTTTGTAGGTTATGAAATTCAAGAAGGCAGTTTACACAGTTCTTTTTGTGCTATACCCAGCAAAATGCCCTACACAATTAAGTTCTGGCTACATGCCCTTAATTAGATTATGCATGTACAGATAAGTCCCCTGGGCCATCCAAGGCGGTAGATGCTACTTTGGAAAATGATGCAGGCCAAAAAGGATTTAGGTCAGTCCAATTTTTATCTGGTTTTCCCAGTAGGATCGTTGAATGTATTCACGGTACATATTAATGTCTTCCTTGTGATTTTTCCTCTCAAATTCCATTGTCAGCTAGTCAACGATTGTGTATTTTTTCCATTACCAGTTATTTACCTTATATTCCTTCCCCCAACCACACTGTTGTTCATGAGTCCTTTTCCTTGTTAGCTCAATCCCTCCACCCCCTAACCCCTCCCCACTAGCTGCCATCAGCTCTTCATCTGTAAGTCTGTCTCTGTTTTGTTTGTTAGATCAGTTTGTTTATTAGATTCCATATATGAGTGAAATAATGATATTTGTCTTTCTCTGACTGGCTTATTTCACTTAGCATAATGTTCTCCATGTCCATCCATACTGTTACAAAGGGTAAAATTTTCTTCTATTTTACAGCGGAGTGGAATTTCATTGTAAAAATATCCCATAGTTGTTTTATCCACTCATCTGCTCATGAACAATTAGGCTGCTTCAATATCTTGGCAATTGTAAATAACACTGCAATGAACATAGGGGTGCTTATGTTCTTTTGAATTAGTGTTTTGGGTTCCATTTGAATTCCCAGAAGTTTGATCACTGGGTCAAAAGGCAGATCCATTTTTTTTTTTTTTTTTAAATTTTATTGTTGTTGTATTACATCCATCCCCTTTTTGCTCCCCTCTGTCCCCCCACCCATCCACCCATTCCCCCCAAAGTCAATCCCCCCTGTTGTCCATATCCATGGTTCCTTTATACTAGGTTCTTGTCTAAGCTGCTCCCCTTCTTTGCCTCTACCTCTCCCTACCCCCTACCCCATTCCCCTGACCACTTTTAATCTTTTTGTGGTATCTCCATACTGCTTTCCACTGGTCCCACTAGTCTGTATTCCTACCAACGGTACAAAAGGGTTCCCCTTTCTCCAGATCCTCATCAGCACTTGTTGATTTATTTATTTATTTTTGTTTTTAAATTTTATTGTTGTTGTATTACATCCATCCCCTTTTTGCTCCCCTCTGTCCCCCTCCCCACCCACCCATTCCCCCAAAAGTCATTCCCACCTGTTGTCCATGTCCATGGTTCCTTTATACTAGGTTCTTGTCTAAGCTGCTCCCCTTCCATGCCTCTGCCTCCCCCCTCCCCACAACCCCTTTTCCCCTGACCACTGAAGGCCTATTCACTGTATTCATATATTTGGTTCTGTTTTCCTTGTTGTTAGTTTTGTTCATTATTATCCCGTAATGGGTGAGATCATATGATATTTGTCCTTCACTGACTGGCTTATTTCACTAAGCATAATATTCTCCAGTTCCATCCATGTTGTTGCAAAGGGTACGAGTTCCTTCTTTCTTTCTGCTCTATAGAATTCCATTGTGTAAATGTTCCAAAGTTTTTTGATCCAATCATCCACTGATGGGCACTTAGGCTGTTTCCAGCACTTGGCTATTGTAAATAGTGCTGCTATGAACATAAGTGTGCATAGATTCTTATGAATTGGTGTTTCAGGCTTCTTTGGGTATAGTCCAAGTAGTGGAATTGCTGGATCAAAAGGCAGTTCCATGTTTAGTTTTTTAAGGAAACCCCATACTGTTTTCCATAGTGGCTGCACCAGCCTGCATTCCCACCAACAGTGTCTGAGGGTTCCCTTTGCCCCGCATCCTCGCCAACACTTGTTGTTTGTTGATTTGCTGATGATTGCCATTCTGACAGGTGTGAGGTGGTATCTTATTGTGGTTTTAATTTGCATCTCTCTGATGACTAGTGATGTTGAGCATTCTTTCATATGCCTCTGGGCCCATTGTATATCTTCCTCAGTGAGTTGTCTGTTCAGCTCCTTTGCCCATTTTTTAATTGAGCTGTCTGTCTCCCTGGTGTTGAGTCGCATTAGTTCTTTATATATTTTGGAGATCAGACCCTTGTCTGAGGTCTCATTGGCAATTATGTTTTCCCATACAGTTGGTTCCCTTTGAATTTTGCTGATATTTTCTTTAGCTGAGCAGAAACTTTTCAATTTGATATAGTCCCATTTGTTGGTTCGTTCTTTTATTTCCTTTACACTTGGTGAAGTGTCAGTAAACATATTTCTGCATAGGATATCCAAAAGTTTACTGCCTATATTTTTCTCCAGGACCTTTACGGTGGCACTGCTTATGTTTAAATCCTTTATCCATCTTCAGTTTGTTTTGGTGTATGGTGTAAGGTGGTGGTCTAGTTTTATCTTTTTGCATGTTGCTGTCCAGTTCTCCCAACACCATTTGTTGAAGAGACTGTTTTGACTCCATTGGATGTTCCTTCCCCCTTTGTCAATATGAGTTGACCATAGAGTCCTGGGTTAATTTCTGGGCTCTCTTTTCTGTTCCATTGATCTATATGTCTATTCTTATGCCAGTACCATGCTGTTTTGATGACAGTAGCCTTGTAGTATTGTTTGAAGTCCGGTATTGTGATTCCTCCTACCTTGTTCTTCTTTCTCAAGATTGTGGTGGCTATTCGTGGGGGTTTTTGGATCCATATACATTTTTGAAGTATTTTTTCTATTTCTGTGAAGTCTGTCATTGGTATTTTAATTGGGATTGCATTGAATCTGTAGATTGCTTTGGGTAGTATGGACATTTTAATGATGTTAATTCTTCCCATCCATGAACATGGTATATGCTTCTATTTATTTGTGTCTTCCTTGATTTCTTTCTTCATTGTTCTGTAGTTTTCTGAGTACAGGTCTTTTACCTCCTTAGTTAAGTTTATTCCTAGCTACTTTATTTTTCTTGTTGCTATGGTAAATGGGATTTGTTTTTTTCGCTTCTATTTCTGTTGTTTCATTATTGGTATACGAAAATGCTTTTGATTTCTGGATATTCATTTTATACCCAGCTGTTTTGCTAAATTTGCTAATTAGGTTGAGTAAGTTTTTGGTGGAGCCCATCAGGTTTTGTATATACACTATCATATCATCTGCAAATAATGACAGTTTGACTTCCTCCTTTCCAATTTGGATACCTTTGATTCCTTTTTCTTCTCTGATGGCTATAGCTAGAACTTCCAGGACAACATTGAATAGAAGTGGAGAAAGTGGGCAGCCTTGTCTCGTTCCTGATCTTAGGGGGAAAGCTTTCAGTTTTTGTCCATTAAGAATGATGTTGGCTTCAGGTTTCTCATAGATGGCCTTTATGATGTTGAGGTATGCTCCCTCTATTCCCATTTTGCTGAGCGTTCTTACCATAAATGGTTGCTGTACTTTATCAAATGCTTTTTCAGCATCTATTGATATGATCATATGGTTTTTATCTTTCAATTTGTTGATGTGGTATATTACATTTATTGATTTACAAATGTTGTACCATCCTTGGATCTCTGGGATGAAACCCACTTGATCATGGTGTATGATCTTTGTAATATACTGCTGAATCCGATTGGCCAATATTTTGTTGAGAATTTTAGCATCTATGTTCATCAGAGGTATTGGCCTGTATCTTTCCTTCATAGTTGTGTCTTGCCCTCGTTTTGGGATTAGAATAATGTTGGCCTCATAGAAAGAGTTTGGGAGTCTTCCCTCTTCCTGTATTTTTTGGTAAAGTTTGAGGAGGATAGGAGTTAGTTCTTCTTGAAATGTTTGGTAAAATTCACCTGTGTAGTCATCTGGTCCAGGGCTTTTGTGCTTTGGGAGATTTTGGATTACTTCTTTAATTTCACTAGTTGTTATTGGCCTATTCAGGCTTTCTGCTTCTTCTGGGTTCAGTTTTGGTAGATTATACCTTTCCAGAAATGTGTCCATTTCATCCAGGTTGTCATATTTGTTGTCATATTGTTGTTTGTAGTAATTTCTTACAATCTTTTGTATTTCTGAGGTATCAGTTGTGATTTCCCCTCTTTCAGTTCTGATTCTGTTTATTTGGGTCCTCTCTCTCTTTTTCTTGATGAGTCTGGATAAGGGCTTGTCAATTTTGTTTATTTTTTCAAAGAACCAGCTCCTGGACCTGTTGATTCTTCCAATTGTAGTTTGAAT
>PVIW01005426.1:0-106984 GCA_004026585.1 Noctilio leporinus
GCTGAAGGACATGCTTGCCCACGGGTGAGCGCATTTACCCCCAGGCAGGACACAGCTGGCGGACACACATGTGCACGGGTGAGTGCATTTACCCCCAGGCAGGACTCAGCTGAAGGACATGCTTGCCCATGGGTGAACGTGTTTACCCCCAGGCAGGACTCAGCTGAAGGACATGCTTGCCCACGGGTGAGCGCATTTACCCCCAGGCAGGACACAGCTGGAGGACACATATGTGCACGGGTGAGTGCATTTACCCCCAGGCAGGACTCAGCTGAAGGACATGCTTGCCCATGGGTGAGCGCGTTTACCCCCAGGCAGGACTCAGCTGAAGGACATGCTTGCCCATGGGTGAGCGCGTTTACCCCCAGGCAGGACACAGCTGGAGGACACACATGCGCACGGGTGAGCGTGTTTACCCCCAGGCAGGACTCAGCTGAAGGACATGCTTGCCCACGGGTAAGTGTGTTTACCCCCAGGCAGGACACAGCTGGAGGACACACATGTGCATGGGTGAGCACATTTACCCCCAGGCAGGAATCAGCTGAAGGACACGCGTGCCCACGGGTGAGCATGTTTACCCCCAGGCAAGGGCAGCTGAAGGACACACGTGCCCACGGGTGAGCGTGTTTACCCCCAGGCAGGACTCAGTGGAGGACATGCTTGCCCACGGGTGAGCGTGTTTACCCCCAGGCAGGCGCTCCCTCCGCAGCAGAGCCCCTGGACCAGCGCAGGGGGCAGCCGGCTCCCTGAGAAGGAAGCATCTCACTTCTCTCAGCAAGAGGTGATTCAGCTGGGTCTACCTATCAGGACTGATGAGTCACCTGCCCTTTTAGACACCTTGGGGACCAGGGAACAGCATTTGTGACCCCCAACTTGTCATGGGAAATCTAGGATATCCTCACCCCAAAATGTGCCTTCCCTCCAGCATTTGTTCTCTCAGTCATTAAAAAGAAAAGCAACACCACAAACAGCATTGACACAGAAATGGCCCCACCCGGTGCCTGGCCAAGCAGGGGGTGACTCACCCCAAGCTGTGACCCAGCCCCACTCGCCTGCACAGACTGCCAGCCTGGTTCGCTGGGCTGTGCTGGACTGGCACAGGCCCCACTTTCCTTCCAACTGTTCTCACCTTTGCAGCTGGACCGTTTAAAGCATGACACCTCAGGCTGTCTGAGTCTTGGATTCCAAAGCATGTTAGACAGAAACAGCTGCACATGGAAACAGCTGCACACAGAAACAGCTGCACACAGGAACCAAATGCACACAGGAACCGAATGCACACAGAAACAGCTGCACATGGGAACAGCATGCACACAGGAACAGCTGCACATGGGAACAGCATGCACACAGGAACAGCTGCACATGGAAACAGCATGCACACAGGAACAGCTGCACATGGGAACAGCATGCACACAGAAACAGCTGCACACAGGACCCTTACAGGAACATACACTGCAGGGTTCACCACACCGCCAGCTCCGCAGCAGCCTTGAGGTAACATCTGTAAACGGGAAGGGCGGGTGGGTGAGTGAATGCATGATGATGACGAATCAATGCAGCTCTACTTCTGGGACCATTTAAGAATATACTGATCACACAATTAAAACTGCCTTTTAAATTTTTTGATAAAGGCAGGGGGTAGGATAGTTTGGGGCATAATGAAGGTGACTTGCTGATCTATGGAGGCAGGTGAAAGGCAACCATACATGGATGCTTCTCTCCCTTTCTTCCTCCCTCCCTGCTCTTCTCTCTGAATATAATAAATAAAATCTTTACCAAAAAAAAACAGAAGAATTTAGAGGAGGGGAGGGGGAAGGGAGGATGAGGAGGCAAAGAAGGGGAGCAGTTTAGTCAAGGAACTACCATGGGAGAACCATGGACATGGACAACAAGTGGGTGGGTGGGGAAGGGGACAGAGGGGGGAAAAGGGGATGGATGTAGTACAACAACAATAAAGTTAAATTAATAACTAAATAAAACCCAACATATCAAAGCTTTAACTAAAGAAGTACTAGGAAAAATATGGACGTTAAAAATAATTTGGGGGCTGGGATAACTTTTCTAAACTAGTCATAAAAACCTTTAGAAACTAAATAAAACATTGGTACATTTTTAAAAAAAAAAAGAATTTAGAAATGTTAGTATTTTTCAATTTTGTCTGACACTATAGTTTCAACAGAGCCCGGGAAATGTGGTGCACGATGACAATGTATTTGAGGTCAGAAAGTCTGAGGACGATAAAACCTGAGCTCTGGTTAATGGTGGAATGGACAGAAGGGGTGCCCGGTGACGTGCCTGCAGCCAGCGGTGACAGAAGGAGTTTTCTCGTCTGCACCATGACACCGCGATGTGGGTGCCACCTTATCCAAGGAGGTACGAGGTACGGAGATGGAGGTTGAGGACCCGGTCAAGGTCACACAACCGTGAGCGGTGGGACAGGGGTTCAATCGCCTGGTCAGGTTCCAGCGCCTGGCTGTCCTGTGACCCCGCCCTGGGCCCGCAGGACAGGCTCCTGCTCCGTCCTCACTCCCATGCAGGAGCCACCGCGGCCCCTCAGGCGTGTCCCGTGCCCGTGTTGTTAACTATTTTACTTAAGGCCGCTGCCCCTCACTGACACACCCCTCACGGCGCACAGGGCGTTCAGACGGAGGGGGGAGCAGAAGCCGCCCCGCGGCCCCACGCTGCGTGGACAGAGCCCCGAACAGAGGCGCCGTGGACTCTGACCAGCTCCTCCGCAGGCCCCACTGCCTGGGCCAGGGCACCTCCTCGTCCTGGGCCTCCATCTCTTCGTGGCCCACAGAGGACTTGGACCACACCAGCTGGATGGGTCCTAACAGCCCCCCAAACCCTGTTCCTGGATCCAGAAACGTTTCTCAATCACACTGCCAGAGGGAGGCAGTGTTCGGTTCTCATTTTTGAGCGACGGACACCCGCCTGCTCTCTGGGCCACAGCCGCAGGTGGCCGTCAGGGACGGTGTCACACACCACCTGGGAGAAGCAGACCCTCTGGAGCAAGTCAGCAGCCACCTCGAGCCTCACCCCAGCCTCAGCGTCCCGGGCTGGGAAGCCCCCACTTTTTTCTCACGCGATGGGAACCTACGGGAAAAAGTAGCTCAGCGACATCTCTCTTCTTTCTATAATAATATTTGCTGGTCTCTAAGGGAATGGCAGCCAGGCGACAGGTCCCGAGCAAGGCCCAGCCAGACGTAAACGGACTCAGGGAGTTAACCGCATGTGAAGTCGCCTCTTTCCGCAGCTAACCTCTCACTAGGAAGATGTTCACGAGGGTACCGAGGAGAGAGGCCGCTGTGCGAGCCCACCCGCAGCGTCACTGCAAGTCGGGGCTGGTCTTGTTTCACCCACCCCTTCCGGTCCCCACCCCACCCTGGACGACTCTGAAGCCAACCCTCACCGTCACACCCTGTCACCTATAAACATTTCAGTTCGCATCTCCACAAGACAAGGGTTCTTTTTTTTTAAAGCATAAGCATTATTGTGGGTTTTTTTTTTTTTTCATCTTTCATCAAGTTATTATTAACATTAATTGTTTAATATCGATACTCAAGTTTCTCCCATTGTCTAGTTTTTTGGGGGTTTTCTTAAAGAATGTATTCATTGTTTTTAGAGAGAAGGGCAGGGAGGGAGGCAGAGAGGGAGAGAGACATGAGTGTATGGCTGCCTTTCACCTGCCTCCAGCGACGGACCTGGCTGGAGACCTGGCTTGCAACCTGGTTCTGTGCCCTGGCTGGGAATCGAACCAGCGACCTTTCGGTTCACAGGCCGGCGCCTTATCCACTGAGCCACCAGCCAGGGCCCCCAATGTCTAGTTTTTAAACAAGTAACTTCTCCAAATAAGAATCCCAATGCAGTCCTACATATTGAAATTGATTAATATGTCTCCAGTCTCTCTAACTAGAGAGCTTTTCCTGCCATGATTTTCTCTTGTTGTCATTCAGTTGTGGAGGAAACTGGGCCGTTTTCCTGCAGTTTCCCAGAGTGGATTCTGATGGTCGCGTCTGCAACATGCCAGAGGGCAGGTTCTCTCCTCAGTCTTTTATTTGCGAGTTGGTGGTACCGACATGTTTGCTCTCACAGGGTCCATCTGGGGCCAGAGTGTGGTTTATCTTTCTGGCAGGAACTCAGGGTCTCCCTCTCTCCATCCCTCCACCTCTTCATGTTCCCGGCTGTTGGTTGCCTGGGGCCCTTCATTCCCTCCCTGGTGAGGGACCAGAATGGTTTCGAGGCCCTTCCTGTGTACATAGCCAGGGAAGGAGTTCCTGTGTTCCTTTGTTTGTTTGTTACTTGTGTAACCAGTTTATACTGGTACTGACATCCACAGGATATTTACTTAATCTCACTATTGCATTCACTTGTTTTTCTCACGCTGACATCCCAGGTTTCAATGACAGAGAGCGTAATTACTTGTTTTCTCTTTCGCAAAACACACACAGAACGGCCTCGTAAGGGTAATATCAACACTACTGGAAAGGTTATGGGTTTTCTGCTGCTTGGGGATGTTTTTGCTTGTGGGTATATCCCACTAGGAATTTAGAGACAAATGCTCAAAGTCACTTAAAATTTATTTTCTTTTTCTTTTTCTTTTTTTCTTTTTTTTTTTTTTTTTGCATAGTTATGCAACCAACTTGATACACAGTTAGGTTTATTTGTTTTTTATTGCTTCCAATTTTGAGGGATTCATTTTTTAAATTGACTTGTGGTTTTCCAGTTATGTAAAACATTGATGTGGTTTTAAAGTCAAATCTATAACAGGAAATATTCAAAGTGTAGCTTTGCTCTCAGGTGTATTCCCTCCCTTCCCAACAGGTAACTCTGTTTTTCATTAAAATTTGTTCTTCTTGTACGCTTCCTTTTTTCAAAATGTTACCTCATTTTTCGTTGATCCTTCCGCTTCTCCTATATAATAGCATACTTTACATACTTTTATCCTCCCCACCTTTCTTAGCCCTGAATTCTAAAGATAACTCCGTAGTGATGTACAGAGATGGCCTTCATTTCCTTTTACAAAGAGGGGGGTCTCTTTTTCCTGGGCTGTTTTTATTTGCTGGTGAGGTTCACACAGGGTGAGGGAGACATTCTCTCCACCCCGCCTCCTCACGGCTCCACCCCCAGGGCCCCGCATAGAGTCTGATGTGTTGTCGGTACCCAGTCAGTGTTTGCTCGGTAGGACCCCAACCAGTACATGTGAAGCCTACAAATACACTAGTTAGCGTGTGAACAAAATTGGGCAATATTGGTGAGGTTAGTGCGGATCTTATGGGTCAGGGAACATTTTATATACTCAAAGGCCCGTTTATCGATCCATGTGCTGCGCGTCTGAAACTGCCAGCTCCTGCGTGATGAGGATGTGTTTTTTCACAGGCACACTCAGGGAGTCGCAGGGTCATAGGTTCCCGTCCGAGCTGATTCCGTCCACGGTCACGTGGGGCCGTGTCTGCTGTTCTGCACGTCAGGTCATGGATTCCTCCTCTGTCCCCCCCGACTCCGGGGTTCAGCCCACCCGTGATTTTAGTTTGCTTACTGTGTTTCTCAGCCCTAAAATTTTTATTTGGTTCTTCGCTCTAGCTTCTGTTTCTTTCGTTGTGATTTTCTATGTATTAATTTGTTTCAAGCATCTTTTAATTTGCTCATTGAAGCATTTCCTGACAACTATTTTTTTTTTTTTATCTTTTGTCAGATGATTTTAATATCTGTTGTCCCGGTATTGGCACCTTTGTCTTTTTTATTTAGTTTGAGATTGTCATGTTTTTGTCAGAGTGAGCGATTTTGGACATTTTGAGACCAGGTGAACTCCTCTAGGTTTTATTTGGTTCTAACTTACAATCGAGAGATGAGTGCAAGATACATGTCATGATCCTTTTAATTCTGCTATAAGAAAAATAGATGCAAAGCCCTGGCTGGTGGCTCAGTGGCTACGGCACCGGCCTGTGAACCCAAAGGTCGCTGGTTCGATTCCCAGCCAGGGCACATAACCAGGTTGCAAGCCAGGTTTCCAGCCAGGTCCGTAGCTGGAGGCAGGTGAAAGGCAACCATACCTTGTTGTCTCTTTCCTTCTCTTCCTCCCTCTCTTCCTCTCTCTAAAAAAATAAATAAATAAAATTTTTAAGTGAATTTAAACTGGCCCTGGCTGTTAGCACAGTGAATAAGACACCAGACTGTGAACCCAAAGGTCGCAGGTTCGATTCCCCAGTCAGGGCACATAACATGGTTGCAAACCAGGTCTCCAGTCAGATCTGTGGCTGGAGGCAGGTGAAAAGCAACCATACATGGATGTCTCTCTCCCTCTCTGCCTCTCTCCCTTCCCCTCTTTCTAGAAATGATGAAATAAAATCTAAAAAAAAAAAAAAAAGTGAACTTAAACTGAATATTCTTTTTAAAAAAAAGAAAGACAGACAGACAGCTGCAGAAGCACAATAAAAGTAGTCATCAGGACTTGATTTCCTTGCTGGGGTCACAGGGAGCGGAGGCGACAGTGAGGAACTCGAGGGCAAGTGCTCCACCTAAAGGCTGAACGGCGTTGCAGACCTGCTGCGTCCAGGCGCTGTGATGCTCCTAGGGGAACCCGGACCCCCAGACGTCACATGTAACGTCTCTGTGTTAGGACGACGAGAACTAACATGTGTAAGTTAAAGCGGCGTGCAGACCCGCACCGTGAAGACCACACAAAATCGAAGCAGTCGGGATAGCAACTCCGTGCGGACAGCTGGTAGCCTGTGCCTCATCCAGCTGTTTTTTCTGAGACAAAACTGAGAGCCTGAAATGCATGTTTTGTCTGGGAGGCAGCGCGTGTTCTCCTGCGTGCGGCTCACAGGAAACCGGGAGGCCGGATGTGACTCCTCATTAGTGGACGGGGCCCAGCAGTCTGGGGGGACTAGGGGGGCACTAGGGGGAACAGGGCTGCTGCCTTCCCGGTGGCTTATTCCAGAATAAATCACCAGCCTTGGCCAGACAAAGAACGGACAAAGGGATCTTATCAGCACACACGAGGGCGCTCTGGGGCCCCAAGGTAAGACCACCCCCGTGTGGGGCTCGAGGTTAGCCCTGAAAGGCTCCCACTGGCCGCCCTGGGAAGGGACCTTGCGGGAAAGAAGTGAGGTGTTGGCCCCGAGGCCTGGACTGGGGATGGTGGGCGGTGCACCCACCTGAGCCGAGCTCGCAGGGGCCAAGGCTGCAGCCTCCGGAGGGGAGGGCCCCCCCCCCCCCGCATCCTCCTCCCCACAACCGCCCTCCCACCCGCGCCCCGCGGAGTCACAGCGGGGGCACAACTGCCACCAGTGCCCACCGCTGTTTCCAGCAGGAGCAAGCCACTCAGGCGGTGCGTTCGGGCAGCTCCGGAAGGTGCTAACTGCCCCAAACAAGCAAGGTTCCTTCTTAGGCAAATACTGTTCTTTTTCACAAAAAAAATTATTATTTCCAGAGAGAGGAGAAAGGGAGAGAGGCAGAGAGGGAGAAAGAAACATCCATGTATGGTCGCCTTTCACCTGCCTCCAGCTACAGAGCTGGCTGGAGACCTGGCTTGCAACCTGGGTATGTGCCCTGGCTGGGAATCGAACCAGAGACCTTTGGGATCGCAGGCCGGTGCCCGATCTGCTGTGCCACCCGCCAGGGCAATACCATCCTTTTCAACAGCACATCAGGATAAATCCTGCTGCCAGTGGCATGACATAGTGGACAGTTCAGGTCCGAGGGTTCTGCGCTGCAGGTGCTAGGCCCCCTGATTCTTACACCCCGATCGTGCAGGCGCCGAGGTGCCACCATAGGGCTGATCATGACTCACTTCACCCGTGAGAAGTGCTCCTATCATCCTTGCTCCACCAGCCCCCGGGTACAGTGTTGACAGTGGTCTTAGAAGTGCTCACTGAGGCCGCCTCTGAGCCAGGACGCTGACCGGAGTCCCTGCAGTGCTACCGCCCCTCAAGGGTGGATCCCTCCACCCAGCCCGCGGGTTAACGTGGTACACACACATCCATACACACGAGTACACGCTCAGTCACACGCACAGCCACGCACAGGGGGATGGGCACGCGCACCCACCTCCAAACACACACACACATGTGTGCGCGGGCTTGCTGTGGAGTCCGCACACACGCCTTGCTGACACCTGGCCCCAGGCCAGTCACCGCCCTCTCTGGGCCTCAAGTCGGGAAGATAATGGACCCTACCTTGCAGGATGGCTATGAAGACTCAATGAGTTAAGTATGCAGAATGCTTAGGACAGAACCTGAAAGCTCGTGAATGCTAAGGAAATACAGGCTGTCTCATGGTTAATGTGAACGCGTTAGGGATTCATTTTTACGCAAAAGAAAGGCAATGGAATGGTAGAGGGTTCCTCCCTCCCTGGTGAGACTCAGGACATCAGCTGGACGGAGCCCCGGTGCGGGGAGGGGGGGGGGCCCCTGCCCTCCCCTGGGCGGCAGCTGGGATGGGGTAGGATCGGGCACACAAGGTCCTGGGCCTGTGGCCCAAAGGCGGCCACATCCAGGAGCCAGCTGGTGGCCACTCTTCCCAGCAGCACTCCCTTTTCTTCCCACTATCATCACTAAATTCTTACTAAAGGACACACACGTGTGAGCAGCCTTGCGGGGAATGAAGGGGAGGCTATGTCCACACTTAAGCAGAGAAATCAAGGAAGCAACCACAGCAGTTGATGGTGGGGAGCAAAGAGGGGCGCCCAGAACTCCGGGCACAGCACCCAGGAGGCTGCCAGGCACAGGTGCAGGGGCTGACGGTGGGGGAACAGGGGTTATGCCCCAGAGCAAGGTGGGGGCCGGGCGGAGACCCCTGGAAAGAGCCCTGCAGGTGCCACCCTCACCGAGGGGGCAGCACACATCAGCAGGTGCCATGCAGTCTCTTTTCAGACACGCCTGGTACCAGGGAGACCTAAGGGTTAGGGCTCTCGTAGATGAGTGGGCCCGGGGTGACCACAGTGGGAACCGCCGGGAAAGAACCACTGGGATTTTCTGCCCGTCGGGCAGAGCAGCACTGACGGAGGGTGTGGGTCTGTGGACCGAGTCCCGACTGTGGTGGGGGGAACCCCGGGGTGGGGGGGGCTGCCCGCCGTGTGGGGACAGATGCACCACATGACGCTGACCCCAAACCAGAGCCGTGTGGCATGGTCCCTGCAGGGGTCGTGCAGGGTCTCCCAAACCCAGGGGCTCGGGCTGGGCGCCTGCTGGCTGTGCCCAAGTCCCTGGCCCTGCGAGAATGGACGGCACTGGTCCAGCAAGACCCAGCGTGGCAAGCGGGTCCTGGGAGCTCATGCCCCTCGCTGCCCTGTCCACGGAGGCGGGTCCCGCCTGGCACTGGGGGGCTGCCCTGGGCTTGCGGTGCCCCCAGACCTGACCGCAGGCGACCCACGAGTGCCAGGCCTTTCAGAGCACAGCCGTCGGGAGCACAGGGGTGGCAGCCACGTGGGGGTCATGTACATGTGTGTCCACACCACACACCAGCGTGCCGTGGGCTGCACACTGGGAACACGCCCAGACACACTCCCGGGGCTGGGATCCGTCTCCCAAAGAGCACAGGTGCTCAGGGATACAGTAACATGTTGAAGAAGTGGTTCGTTTTGAGTGTTTAAGTACCTTTGTCTTTATCTTAGGTCACATTGTATGTTCGTCTGACTTGTTTAACCACCGGCTCGCGGAATTCCTGAAAAGGTTTCCGTGGGCTGCGTGAGCAGTACAAGCCACAAAGGACCCAGCCACCCCCGGGCCCGGTTGTCACCACCCGCAAGTCTTGACTGGAAGGTGAACCTGTAAAGAGAGGGACTTGTTCAAAGGGGCAAATTCTCCAAGGAGGTAACACACGCACGCACACGCACACGCACACGCACACACACACACACACACACACCCCAACGCAACCTCAAAGGGTTTTTCTACTTACGTCACAGAAGGTCAGCAAATTTGTACCATAATTGGCTGTGCTGTTCTACTTAGTGGAAATGACATACAGAATGAGGACGTCTCTGGTCTCCTGCGCCCTTGGCAGAATAAATCAAAGGCCTAGCCCGGTCTCCCAAATGCGTCCATGATAATAGAGTATAACTGGCACCATCCTGACAGTTTCGCCCGTCTCAGAAACTCCATGATGGGGGATGGAGGGCAAAGAGAAGCCTGCGATGAACACACATGGGAGGGTTAGCGCCCCTTTGCTGGCAGGAAATTCAGTGCCGCTCCCAAAGCTCACAGAGGCGAGTGGACACCTGCAGAGGAGGCGGCAGGGGGCCCGGGACAGTCCTGCTCCCGAGGGTTCTGTCCTGAGTGTGTCCCCAGCGCCCAGCACGGCTCCCAGCAGAGGCCCAGGGGGTCTGGTGCTCACGACTGACCTTGGCCGTCCTGTCCTTCCCGGGCGGGTTCAGCACCTGGGAGGCCGCCCTGAGGGAGGGGCTGCTGACCAGGATGAACTGCCCGGCGGGAACTTCACTCCGGGCTACACCTGACCGGGGTTCCGAGCTTCCCAGGAATATTGATGCTATTGGAAGGCGCACAGGAAGTTTATAAACTATATTCGCTTTGCCCATGCTGGGCGGCTCGGTTGATTGGAGCATCGTCCAAACACCAAACGCTGCTGGCATCACCTGGTGGAATGCCACCCACTTCGTGAGGACGTGTCCCCGGGGGAGCCAACACCTGGGTCCTGCTCTCGCTCTGGGACGGGTTGGTTGGGCATGTCCCTTCTCTGAGCGTTGGGGTCCTCGCTTCCGGAACAGGGGGATGGATCTAGTCCTGTCTGCTAGAACCTGCTGAGGGGAGACCAGTGTCCCCGACCTGTGACGCCCAGCGTGGCTGCCACCTACCACACATGCAACAGAGCATCTGCGGGGGGCTACTGAGACCACAGAATGGGGTTCCCATTTTAACCAATCTGACACCTGCATTTTGTGCCGCTCATGGCTGCCACCGCGACAGCAGAGCCGTAGAACAGGATTTTACAGAACCCAACCAGCCCTGACTCCCAGACCTCTCCAAATCACCCTCCCACAACACAGACGCACCATCGCACACAACCACACAGGAAAGAACACGAATCAGCACTGACGTTAGCTGTCTTCCTTAAAACCAACAGTAGGTGGCTCCATGTTCTCAGAAACTCCAGCGCCGGAAGGAAGCAGCGCCTGGCTGGACCAGCACGGATTCCAGCCCTCAGGAGGCCCAGGACTCAAGTCACCAGGGCAGCCTCCGCAGGGAGCGCACAGTCAGACCACGCGTGGGCCCTGAGGCAGCAGCCCAGCCTGTCCCCTGTGGCCCCGGGATCCCCTCCACATTTTTGAGTCCCACACTTGGGACAAGATCCCAGAGAAAACGCAGGTTGGGGTATACGCTGAGACCGCGTTCTGCAAACACATTCCCAAGGCCTTCTGCAGCCTCTGAGGGGCTCAGGCCCTTGATGTCTAACCATCCTCCCACCCGAGAGACAGAACCTGTAGCTGCCACGTGAAATCAGCGGACGAGGGCGGGGGCGATCTGCGGACACACTGACCCACAGGGCCGGAAGCCCGTTCTCCTGCCACTCCGCCCACTGGACTAGGCCAAGGCGGCAGGACCCGCTCACTCGTTACAGGAGTCCCTTCCTATGTACGGTACACGCGTATCATCATGGCACGGACTCACCATTGCACACTCACTATTTATTGTACAGACCTCACTATGGCATATTCATTAATGCGCAGACATCATTCTTGTGCAGACCTCTCTATTGCACGGGCTCACTGTTGCACAGACTCACCGTTGCACACACAGCATTGCACAGACCGCTCTGTTGCACACTCACCGTCGCACACACAGTGTTGTACAGGCCACTCTATTGCACACTCACCATTGCACACACAGCATTGCACAGGCTGCCCTATTGCACACTCACCATTGCGCACACAGCATTGCACAGACCGCTCTGTTGCACACTCACCATTGCACAGGCCGCTCTGTTGCACGCTCACCATTGCACACACGGCATTGCACAGACCGCTCTGTTGCACACTCACCACTGCACAGGCCGCTCTGTTGCACGCTCACCATTGCACACACAGCATTGCACAGACCGCTCTGTTGCACACTCGCTGCTGCACACACAGCATTGCACAGGCCGCTCTATTGCACAGACTCGCCGTTGCACACACAGCATTGCACAGACCGCTCTGTTGCACACTCACCATTGCACAGGCTGCTCTGTTGCACACTTGCTGCTGCACACACAACATTGCACAGACCGCTCTGTCGCACACTCGCTGCTGCACACACAGCGTTGCACAGGCCGCTCTATTGCATAGACTCGCCGTTGCACAGACAGCATTGCACAGGCCGTTCTATTGCACACTCACCGTTGCACACACAGCGTTGCACAGGCTGCTCTATTGCACACTCGCCGCTGCACAGAGGTTAGGATCTCGGGTTCTGGAGGTGGCCCGCATTTGCGTCGCAGGTGAGCAGGCCGCTAGCTGTGTTGAGTTGCCTCGCCGCCCTGACCGTTTCCCCAGGTGTAACGTGAACAGTGAGAAGCTGCAACAGCTCATCAGCGGTTGTTTACAAAGAGGAGTTTTTCCTGCAGTTCTGCCACAGACGCGGCCACTCGAGATGCCTCTATCTAACACCTTAGCTGAACCACCTCATTCCCTATTTTCTCAGTTTACTTGAAATGTTTCATTTTACCGAAAGACATCTTAGTAGAGCCTTGGCTTTCGAAATCAGTCAGCTTACAGCACACACATGCGCGTACACAGCACTTCACCCCACACCACTTCCCGCTCACGTCCTACGGCCCGGGGCCCCCAGAGACACCACCAGGTCCCCTCAGAGCCAGCGAAGACGATGGAGCCCGCATTCTCCACCTGCCATCGGGTACCTTCTGGGGGGATGGCAGAATCCAACGAAGTGGTCTGGTGGGCAAAGCAAACACCAACCCAAGCGGCCTGGTGCCCCCAGGGGTCCCCCAACAACGCGCTCTGCCTGCCCACAGTCGGATGTGAATGTTTACTCTCATAAGATGTGGTGTGTCCAACATGGACGCCGGGGGAGCCGGTGCCCCTGACCAGCAGCTGCGCCTTCAAGCGGTTCGGCACGTGGCACAGCCCGGGCTCTGCGGCTCTCTGGGAACAGGTCAGCGTCCACGTGCTCCTGTCCATTTGTCCAGAGCCGCCCCAACCGAAAAACAGGTCAGCTCTCCCACAGACTACCGCTGAAACGGCTCGCCGAAGTCCAAGTGAAAATGGAACAATGGAAATACACTAAAATGAACCTGGAAGAGCTTGTACGTTATAGTTCATTGCAGTTAACCAAATTCTTCTGCGGGGTTGATATGGCATATTGATGAACTGGCCAAGTTCAATGGTACCTTTCTACACACGTGGCAAAAAGAACTTACAAGGTCACTCCCCTCTCAAGGGTGCGGTTAATACAGACAACACAGGGATACCATCAAAGAGTCTTACTTTTTAACACCCAAAAGCACAGAGAATGAGATATGAACCCCTACATATCACCCAGCCCCTATCACCAGTTAATTACCAATTCACCAATTCAAGAAATTTGAAAGGTAGATACATCGACCTCTTGTATCATTATGTAAAGAATGTGTTTTCCCAAAATAAGGAAAACAGACCTGGGGTTCTGTGGCGAAGGAAAGACCAACTGAGTCTCAGAGGTGAGCAGAGGGCACTGCCTGTGCTCTGGCCCCCAGGAGACAGCAGTGGGGGGCTGCCTTGGGCCACCACCCCGGCCTCCAGGTGCTGAAGGGGCAGGGGGAGTAAGGGCTGAACCCCTGTGATCCTGGGAACAAGCCTCGGGTGCCCCAGCCCAGCCTGTGTCTAACACTCGGGGAGACCCCGCTTCCCACTCCTTCCGTCTCCTGCCCAGGCCATCGCTCTCCGGCCTTGTTCTCCAGCTGCACCTGACGCGGACAGGACTCGGGGTGATGCCAGAGGGACTTGTGGGGTGCTGACCACATCAGGTACCCCTGCACATCAGCGCCTCTGCCCTGACGACAATTTTAGAGAACACATATTTATATTTTTATTTATTTTCAGAGAGAGGGGGAGAGAGGGAGGAAAGGAGAGAGAAACACGATGTGCGAGAGCCGCATTGATTGCTGTCCCTCTCACGCCCCAGCTGCGGACCCGGCCTGCAACCCAGGCACGTGTCCTGGCCAGGAATCGAACCAGCGGCCTTTGGGTTTGAAGGCTGGTGCTCAATCCACGGAGCCGCACCAGCCAGGACTGTCCTGCCTACAGTTATATAACCCCTGGGAAACTAGGGGCGGAAGGCCTGGGATCCCCCAGAGCAAGTCTGTCAGAGTCAGATCATTGCTCTACAGCAACTCCCTCGGAGCCCGCGTGCTGGGTGCTGTTTGCTCAGGTCGGGCGGCACGGCCAGGACTGAGTTCAAGGCGGCCTTGTTGCCAGAGCCCTTTTCACGGACACAGCCCAGAACACGAGTGCGCCTGGTCGCCATTTAGACCATGCGCCCCTCTGGGCAGACGCTCCCAGACCCAGCCCAGGGTAGCTGCGTGACAGGCATCTTCAACGGGGTGGCCGTGTCCTGGTCTAGAAACAGCTGCGGAGCACGTTTGTCCGAGTTCAGGTCGGGGAAGCAGAGCCAGGCAGCAGGCAGATTCGCCCACGAGAAGAGCCAGGTCGTTCCGTCCCTGGGGATCCAGGCCCAGCCGATGAACCATCCCTTCCACATTCCTCCTGCCGCTGCGCCTTCCTCAGGGGAAGTCCGGCTACGTGACTGTGCGGTGCTGTCCCACAGCGCTGGGAGGGCCGCGCTGGGTCCGGTCGGGTTTTCCTTCTCACTCTTTTTCCCTCCGTGTGCTTCAGCTCGTCATGCCTGCCTAAGTTCCCAGCTCCCTCAGCTGAACTTGTAGGAGTTCCTGGTCTCCCGCCACGTTCTTCATTTCCAGCATTTCTACCTGGTGCTTTTACAGTTCCCTCCTCTGCTGGTATCCTCGTGTGGTTGGGCGTGTTGTCCACCTTTTTCCCTGGGGACTAACCTATTATTGATCCTGATCGGTTAAATTCTCTTTCTGACAGTTCTAGGGTCTGAGTCCGATCGTGCTGACTGCTTTGTCCCTTGACGCTGAGCTCTGTGCCCTGCATTTTTTGTTTGTTTGTTTGTTTTGTTTTTTAAAGATTTTATTTCATTATTTTTAGAAAGAGGGGAAGGGAGAGAGGCAGAGAGGGAGAGAGACATCAATGTATGGTTGCGTTTCACTTGCCTCCAGCCACAGACCTGACTGGAGACCTGGTTTGCAACCTGGTTATGTGCCCTGGCTGGGAATCGAACCTGCGACCTTTGGGTTCACAGGCCGGCACCTTATCCACTGTGCCACCAGCCAGGGCCTGCCCTGTGTTTGTTTGTTTGTTTTTTTGTTTGTTTGTTTTTGTTCCCTGCATTTTTGTGGGTCACCTTTGCAAGATGCAGGTAAACGGGCTCATGTCTAAGCACGTAAACAATTCTTCTCACCGTTCCCTCCCGGAGGAAATCACGTCAGGCTGGCCTGGGTTTGCTGGGGCTGTGCTTCATGTGCCTCCAATCCCCTGGCACTACCTGGTACCTGGGGCTGGGTTGCTGACGAGAGCACGTTCCTCAACGTTCTGTTCCGCTTCAGCCTGGGGCTCAAGCCGCCTGCGCCTCAAGTCTGTCCTGGCGCAGCCTCCCTGGCGTGGGCCGCTGCTCACCCCCCGGTTCCTGCTGTCCTGAGGGCGGGAAGGGTGGGCATGACTGTTGCCCGCATTCAGCCCCAGTCCATCCCAGGTGGGCACCGTGGACCTTGGTCGCAGGTGAGGGGCCCCTGGTAATCCCCTGCCTCCATGCGACAGGGACCCTCTCCTGCCCTCCCCCCTCCCCAAGAAAGAGAGGGCTGGGCTTTTCTTCTCTCCTTCCCCAGCTGCTGTGTCTTCATGCATGTGGGGGGTAGAGCACCTGCTGCCCCACCCCCAGCAGCTGAGGGTTGTTGTTCTGTGAGGGTCCGGCGCACCCGGGGCCCTTCCTGCGGGGGGCCGCTCTCTGGCCCTGTGTTAAGGGGAGGCATCCCCCAGTGTCCGCATCCCCGACTCCTCACGGAAGGCTGAGGACAGCAATGTGCCGGCCCCGCTGCGCCTGCAGCTCCCAGCGACACCACATCCTCTCAGGAACCCCACTCAGCCCTTAGCAGTTCACTCCTCTCCACGGCCCTGAACCCCTGTGAGCAGCTTCCAGGACGGCCCGCACCCCCTCCCCTGCTGCGCCCAGGCCGGCCAGTCCAACTCCCACTGAAGCACCCGCCTTCCCCCGGGCTCCAGCCTGCTGGCCTGACCTGCAGCTTTCACCCCAGGGAGTTCAAGAAGGGCTGTAATTTTACAGATTCCCCATGATTTTTTGTTGTGGTTGCAAGTGTTAGAATAAACACTCTCTAGCCTGGCACATCCTGAGTGGAAACCGGATGTTCACAGCCATGGTCTGCAAGGGTCAAGTACCTGTGGGCTAAGTGAGGGGAGAGAAAGGGACAAGATAGCATCTAAAATTATCAAAGGCAAGGCCCTGGCTGGAGGCTCAGTGGATAAGGTGCCGGCCTGCAAACCCCGAGGTCGCTGGTTCGATTCCCAGCCAGGGCACATAACCAGGTTGCAAGCCAGGTCTCCAGCCAGGTCTGCAGTTGGAGGCAGGTGAAAGGCAACCATACATGGATGTCTCTCTCCTTATCTGCTTCCCTCCCTTCCTTATCTGAAAACGATAAATGGGATCTTTAAAAAAAAAAATTGTCAAATGCAGAGGCTCCTCAAAAACCTAAGTATATAATTACTCTAAGACCCATAAATTTCACTGCAGGTGTATGTTCAAGTCCCCGCGTGGACAGACACTGGCACGTCCAGGTTCACTGCGGCGTCTCCGCAGCAGACAACTCATGTCCGTCACAACACAACCGATGGGCGTCACAGGTGAGCAGACAGACAAGAGGTGGGGTCTGCAGGCAGCCGCCCGCTGGCCAGCCAGGGGTAGGCAGGCGCCAGTCTTGTTGAGCCTCGGCTGCGGTGTACCAGGTCCAATAAGCCAGACAAAGGGACAATGGCGTAAGATTCCACGCCGGGGACCTGGTCGAATAGGCAACCCTGTGGCGACAGAAAGCAGCCGGGAGGTTGCCGGGCTGGGTGCAGAGGGGCCGGGGGGACGGCCTCATGATCCCTCAGGGTCTGGTTACGGCGACTGGAAAGGCCTGGAAATAGTGGCGGAGGCTGCCCAGCACCGTGAATGTTACTGACGCCACTGAACCGCCCCCTTAAAATGGCAAATTTTACATTACCGATATTTCACCACAATTTTAAAAAATGAACGCCAGTGATACCTCAGAAACCATTGAATTGTACAGTTTAAATGGTGACCCGAAAGCGCCATCTCACCCGTGTGGTTAAGAAGAAGAAAGAAACCAGGGGGCGGCCCCTGTGGCCACCGCAGATGCACATGGGTGCGGCTGTGAATGACCTTGGGGGGCTGCAAGTTCAGGTGAGGGGAAGGGGGTCGAGCACATCCTGGCTGCTTCGTTACCGGGAAAAGCCACCACCGAGAAACCTCCGGCCCAGGCCACATCTGTGCGACCAAGTCACACCCGGAAAGGTTGAGCAGAAACCTCACGAAAGACTCTCCTCTGACAAAATGTAGGCTGAAGCTCAAAATGCCCGAGGATTTGCAGTGATCCACCTTCCATCACCCCCTTCAGGGAAAGCCTGTCCCACGCGTCCCTCCTCAGGGGACGCAGGGACAGGGCAAGCAAGGAGCCTCTGATGAGGTACCTCTGTCCACCCGCTCTCCTGGCCCCTGGCCGTTATCAGCAAGACAACTCATTTAAACCCTTTTATCTGACCTGTTCCCACCCCTCAGCTCCCGCTCCTTCCGGCTTCGGTCCTTCTCTTGTCCCTTCACGTATGCTCATCATAAAGATGTCACACCTGCCATTGAATAAAAGGAAGAAACTAGGCATCACCTATAATCGAGACCCAGATGTGACACTTGTTCGTTCCCATTTGGTATGAACATGTGTTCTGGTCATTTTCTTTCTGGGTGTTTACACGTGTGTGCGTATGTGTGCGTGTGTGTGTGTGTGTGTGTGTGCGTGTAGCTTGCTTAAACAAGGAGAATGTGTGTCTCCTGTTTCTTCATGGAGCAATTGTCTCAGGGAGGCAGGCCCAGGTGTTGCTACTTTAACTAGCCCGCCTGCCGGGGAAGGAGGAGGGAGGAGAGAGAGACCACCGGGGCTCTGAAGCTGGGAGAGAGGCCACCGTTGCCCCCCAGGTCGTTCCCAGCCGCACCCATGTGCATCTGCAGCGATCACAGCGGCTGCCCCTGGTTTCTTTCTTCCTCTCAACCACATGAGAGAGAGAGATGTCTTTTACGTGCCTTTCAGGTCACCATTTAAACTGTGCAATTCAATGGTTTCCAATGTATCACTAGCGTTCATTTTTTTTTTAATTGTGGTAAAATATATATAATGTAAAATTTGCCCCTTAGCCCAGCCCAGGAGCCTCGGCACTGAGCACAGCCCAGCGGACCCCTGGGTTTCAGGCCCGTGTGGCCCATATCCCACTTCTGACCTCCAGACGGTGAAATAGTGAGTTTGTGCTGTTGGAAGTCACTAAGTTGGTGGTAGGGTGTTATAGCAGCCATGGGAAATCACCTAATTCTGACCATGATACCTTATTTAGGGGCATTCGGATGATTTGCAACTTTTTCCCATTATGAACAGTCATGCAGGGGCACTGTTCACGGCCAAGTTTCTATGCAGCTCCATCACTTTTTGAAAATCCTAGGCATGACTTGTTGGGTCAAAGGTCATGCAAAATTCACTAACCATCTCTATGTATTGCCTTCCAGGAAGAGAGTAGCAGTCTGGAAACCATCAACACATGAGCATTTCCAACAGCAGAGGGTATTCGGTCCCTTTCCCCAATTTTTAGCAATTTGACAGGGAGTCATAGTCCCTGAATGTTTTCATTTGTGTTTTCATGGTCCAGGACGTGTGCTGCGTGCCTACCCAGACGTGTCCACAGCGCCTCAGATACCCACCCTTTCCCCAGCTTAAAGATGATACTTGCAAACAGTTTCCACTCTAGACACGAATTCTCAGCTTTTTAACGTCCAAAGGAGAGCGGTTTCCCGCTTAGCACCTTGCTGACCAGCCCCAGTAGCTCGTGTTTTCAAACCTAAGTGTTATTTACCAATGATGAGTTGTCCTGTGTCTGCACCTGCCTGATCTCCTATGTGAAATTCCCGTCAGCACCATGTTGAGTCTTCATTTGTCACTGTCTCCATGGGCTGGCTTCACCCTCAAGGTGAGCGTGGCCTAACCCACAGGAAATGACCTCACCAGAGAAGCCAGACACCACGGCAGCTGACATTCTGTTTCCCAGTCATCAAACGCCATCTTCATTAGCAGCAAACACTGACATCCTCATGTTTCATTCTAGCTCACTGTCAGCGCCTGAAACTGAGTGGTCTCCACGCGTGGGTGACGGATGTCATGGAAGACCCTCGCTTTCCCACGCCTCCCTGCCGGCCGCCTTCTGCTCATGAGAAAGCAGGGTACTATGTTCACTTAATATGGCATAGGAAGGGGAAAAACTACAACTTAATTTGCAATAGTTTTTGTCCATTTTTTATTATTTTTATTATTTTTTAAGGCTTTTAAAATTATTTTTAGAGAGAGGCAGAGAGGGAGAGAGACATTCATGTATGGTTCCCTTTCACCTGCCTCCAGCTAATGACCTGGCTGGAGACCTGGCTTGCAACTTGGTTATGTGCCCTGGCTGGGAATCAAACCAGTAACCTTTGGGTTCCCAGGCAGACACCTTATCTACTGAGCCATCAACAAGGGCCTTTTAAAAGAATTTTTATTGTTATTCTATCACAGTTGTCCCAATTTTTCCTCTTTGCCCTCCTCCATCCAACCCACTCCCACAGTTAATCCCCACCCTGTTGTCCAGGTCCATGGGTCATTCATAGATGTTCCTTGACTAGATTCTTCCCCTTATTACCCCCTTCTCCCCCAACCTTCTCCCCTCTGGTCACTGTTCATCTGTTCCTTGTTTCAGTGTCTCTGGTTCTATTTTGCTCATTAGTTTATTTCGTTCATTAGATTCCTCTTGTAGGTGAGATCATATGGTATTTGTCTTTCACCAACTGGCTTATTGCATTAAACATAATGCTTTCCAGTTCCATCTAGGCTGTAGCAAAGGGTAGGAGTTCCCTCTTTCTTTCTGCTGCATAGAACTTCATTATGTAAATGTACCACAATTTTTTGATCTGTTCATCCACTGATGGGCACTTAGGCTATTTCCAGCACTTGGCTATTGTAAATAGCACTGCTATAAACATAGGGATGCATAGGTTCTTTTGAAGTGGTGTTTTGGGGAATCTTGGGGTGTATTTCCAGCAGTGGAATCACTGGATCAAAAGACAGTTCCATTTTTAGTTTTTTGAGGAAATTCCATACCGTTCTCCACAGTGGCCGCACCAGCCTGCATTCCCACCAACAGTGCACCAGGGTTCCCTTTTCCCCACATCTTTGCCAACACTTGTTTGTTGATTTGTTGATTTGTTGATGATTGCCTTTCTGACAGGGGTGAGGTGGTATCTCATGGTGGTTTTAATTTGCATCTCTGAGAGCTGGTGATGTTGAGCATTCTTTCATATGCCTCTGGGCCCTTTGTACATCCTCTTTGGAGAGGTTTCTATTCAGATCCCTTGCCCATTTTTAATTGGATTATTTGTCTTCCTGGTGCTGAGTCCTATGAGTTCTTTATGTATTTTGGAGGAAGGAATCAATTTAACCAAGGAGGTTTTTTTATGAGAAGATCATGTCATCAACTGTCTGGGAGAAGCAGAGCCTAAGGTGCAGGCTCAGGTGTTGCTACTTTAACTAGCCCGTCTTCCTGGGAAGGAGGAGGGAAAAGAGAGGGAGACCACCAGGGCTCCAAAGCTGGGAGGGGCCCCAGCCAAGGGGTGCTACGGTTTACACTGAACCACCAGAAATGACTGATACTTGACTGTTTGACTTCTAAAACTGGCAATTTTCTATGGTTCAAACTAAGGCTTTTCTTAATTGTGATTGCAGAGTCAGGTAAGGTTTCTTGCATGGTTATGCCACTATCTTCTTAATTAACACATATTGCTACTAACCAGTAGTACCCTGTTCACTTCAGCAGAAATTTCATGAATAAAAGAAGGGACTTAAAGCTCAGCTTCGCACAAAGGAGATCCAGATATTAGATTTGCCTTCAAACAAGGAAAGAGAGGAGGAAACTGCGTGTGAATACACGAATGAGTAAAGAGAGCATTCATCTTTAAAACAGGACTTCCCCTTCCAGGGGGATTCCGGAAGTCCGCTGACCTGGGATGGCACGTTCAGGGGTGTCCCTTCCTTCAGGAAGCATGGTGACTTTCAGAAGCCTGGCATCTCCATTTTCCTTACAGAAACTACCGGAACCAGGTGAGGAAGACCGTGGCTGGAACTTTCTGACCTTCCGCCTTCAACGCGGAGGACTGAGGTGGCCACCGAGGAACCCAGCGAGGGGCCTTCACCCCGAGGTCTCTGCAGCCCCTCCCCCGCCCCTGAGCCGTTGGGGGGCGTCTGCCACCAAGCCAGCAGCTGGAGGACCGGCTTCCTGCACCTTCCCCGCCACCTGCGGCTGATATGGTGCCACCTGTGTCCTCTGGTACTGCAAGACCCCGGCCCTCGGACCCTTTGCTCTGTTCAGCCAGCGGACACCAGCTCCCTTGCTGCTAAGTGCAGGGCACAGAATCGGTCCACGCCTCCCTTCCTGTCTGTGAATGGGTGTCACCTCTACTATGAAAGTGTTGGGATTGCCCTTCACCCCTCCAACAGCCATCATCAAAAATCAGACAGTGCCGGCGGGGCCCGGGGACACGGGAACCCCGTTACACAGCTGGCAGGAGTGGGCAGTGGCCCAAACAGGGAAAGACAGGCTGGCAGGCCCTCATGCCGTCAGACACAGTGTCACCACAGGACCCAGCCACTGCACTCGGGCACGTCCCCAAGAGACACGAGCACGTGCGTCCCCACAAGACCTGTGTGTTCATGTCTATGTGTGTGTGTGTTTGTAATTGCCAAAAAGTGCCTAGAAACACCCACGTGTTGCTCAGCTGACAGCTGTAGAAAGAAGACACGTGTGTCCACGCAGGAGAAGGGTATCTGGCCACAAGAGAAACAAGGCATGGAGGACTTTGCCCCGGGGGGGCCACTCACAGAGGGGCCAGTAAACCCTGTTCTGCAAGAAGTCGCCACACGGCAAGGCCGCAGGTGGGGGTCCCACTGTCGGAAAGTCAGGCCTGGCGGAGCCCTGGACGGAAAGGTGGCCCGCGAGCGGCTGCGGAGGGCGGGGCAGGGGCTGTGGGTGGGGTTGCCTTCGGCAGGTGAAAACCCCCAACGCTCAGACCAACATCAAGGGGGCCCCGCCCTGTGAATCTGCTAAACCACTGACCTGCGCACTTTTCAATGGTGCTTTTAAACCCCTCAATCTTTTTTCAAGAGGCGCTGTCTGTCCTCTGAAGCTCGCACCACTTGAAACGGGCACACGGCCCCTCTGAAAGCACCACCCCCAAGGGGCGTGTGCAGGTGCCACGGAAGAGACTCCAAACCAGCAGCTCACACTGTCCCCAGAGACACCGGGGCCACCTGCAGAAAGCTGGTCTGTGGCTGGTGCCGTCCCCTCACCAGTGAGCTCAGGGAACGACATTTCTGCGTGTCTAATGAGACCACCTCAAGAACCGAAGGCCTGTGGGGCACACAGGACGCTCCGGCCCTCGCCACCACGGCGGAGGCTCTGAGAGCTGGTTCCAAACGAAGCTCCGCAGCGCTGCGTCCGGCCCCCGGTGCAGTGACACAGCGGTTGCCCGGGGCCTGACCTCCGCCCCGTCCCCGAGTCCCCGCACAGGACTCAGAAGAGACCCCAGCTCTCCGCTGCCTGTCACCGAAAGCCATAGACAGAGCATCTCCTGTCCCGAAAGTGCATTGCCCAGCCCTGAAAATCGGCCCAGCCTGGCTCGCTCACGGCCCCACTCCCTCGCGTGCCCACCAGGCCTCCACCGGCACACGCATGCTTACACGTGCTCCTACCCACACTCACACACACGCTCACCCGCAAACAGTGCTCCTCGAGTTGGCTCCTGACACCTGGAGGTCTCGGCTTTAGTGACAGATGCTCAGCAAAGCCTTTCAGGTCACCCTCCCTATGACGGACTCCTCCCCCCAGTCTTCTCCAGTTCGGCACCCAGGTGTTTTCCTTTTCGATCCTGATAACAACCTGAAGTCACAGGCTCATAAAATGCTTCCTTCTTCCCCTGCCCAGCCTGGGGAGGGGGAAAGACCAGCAGGGGCGTGATGGTGGGCTGGCCCGTGAGCCGGACTCGGGTCAGAGTGGGGACCCCTCTGCAGACCCTGGGAGACCGTGTGATGGGAGCCAATGCTCACTCAGACCTAAACCAGCACCGCTTTCACGCTTCAGTGACACTGGATTATTTCCCCTCTCTCTCTCCGTCTCTCTCCCCCTCTCTCTCTAGGGCCCAGCCATAAAGGATACAGTGGCCACTGCATTCATCTGAGCCAAGGTATCAGCGGCTTCACCTGTCACGGCTTTTGTGCCACCTGCCAAATGCTGCACAGGTGTGACGGCAAAGCAACAGGTCCCTGTTATTGTGAACACAGTTTTGACCTGGCAGACCCCAAAAAGGGTCTCAGGAACCCCCAGGAGTTCACACACACCCCCACCACTGGTTTACAGCATTGCCATGGTTCGTTCATAACCAGAATAAGTGAAATTTTTCCCCAAGAATATGAAGTAATAGTTGGCATACCTAATTTTAAAAATGTCTATTTTGTCATCAAAACAATCAAAACAAAAGGTTGTAAGAGCAGAACCAAGTTAGTAGAAAAGTTGGTGGGCAGTTTTCAATTTCGAGACTTTGTGCAAGGCCACAGTAATCAGGTCTGTGTAGGGCTGGCATAAGGACAGTTACAGGACTGAAAGTCCAGAAGCCAACTCTAACATTTATGGCCAGTTGTTTTTGAGAAAGAGATCAAGCCAATTCCAAAGGTCGCAGGTTCGATTCCCAGCCAGGGCACATAACCAGGTTGCAAGCCAGGTCTCCAGCCAGGTCCCCAGCTGGAGGCAGGTGAAAGGCAACCATACAAGGATGTTTCTCTTTCTCTTTGCCTCTCTCCCTTCCCCTCTCTCTAAAAAATAATAAGTAAAATATTTTTTAAAATTAAAATTAAAAAAGAAAGAAAAATAAATAAAAACAGGCAATCTATTTGAATAGATATTTCTCCAAAGAAGATATGTTGTATAAATCTCTAGGAAACACATAAAAAGAAGTTTAGCATAATTAGTCATTAAAGAATGCAAATCAAAACCACAATAAGAGACAACTTCACACCCCCCTGAACATCAATGACTTTGAAGAAACCAATAAATAACAAGTATTGGTAATGATGTCAGAAACATGAAACCTTCTGACATTTTTATGGGAATGCACAGTAAAATGGTGCTGCTACTTGGGAAAAAACAGTTTAGAAGTTTCCCAAAATGTGAAGCACAGGGTTTCCAACCCAACCATCCTACTCCTAGGTCCATGCCCAGGAAAAACCTATTTCCACACAAAAACATGTACATAAGTGTTACTTATAATAAGTGAAAAGGAGAGACAACCCAAATGTGTATCAGCTGATGGTGGATAAATAAACATGCTATATTTATTGATGGAATATTATTTGGTAAGAAAAAGGAATAAAATACTGATCTATGCTCCATGAAGCTCAAACGCATAAGAATGAAAAAAGTCAAGAACGGAGCACAGTCTCCCATTCCAATGAATACAAAGTGTTCAGAACAGACAAATATGTGGAGGCACAAAGTGGGTTATTGGTTGTCTAGGGCAGGGGGTCATGGGATGTGACAGAGCTTCTTTTGGAAATGATGAAAACGTTCTAGAATTAAAGGGTTGGCCAAAAGTTTCATTTGGTGTTTTTTTCCGTATGATGGCTCCAGTTAGCACTTAGATGTCTTTAACCTCATTCAAAAGAATTGTGTTGGGCCCTGGCTGGTAGCACAGTGGATAAGGCGCCCGCCTGTGAACCCAAAGGTCGCAGGTTCGATTCCTCAGCCAGGGCACATAACCAGGTTGCAAACCAGGTCTCCAGTCAGGTCTGTGGCTGGAGGCAGGTGAAATGCAACCATACATTGATGTCTCTCTCCATCTCTGCCTCTCTCCCTTTTCCCTCTCTCTAAAAATAATGAAATAAATTAAAAAAAAAAAAAAAAAAGAATTGTGTTGGATTGTACGTGACAGCTGTTGTATCAGTGTGCATTGAAAAAGGAACTTATCAAAATTGGTCAATTTTTGTAAAGCCATTTTTAATAAAACACTACCTTTCGGGCATTTTATGCTTCATCATTTCAAGAAAGGTAAAAACACAAGTGCAAAAAAATAAATACATAAAAAGATGTGCGCAGTGTACGGAGAAGGTACTGAGGCTGATCAGATGCGTCAGAAGGGGTTTATTTGCAAAATTTCACGCTGCGGATTTCTTGCTGCATGGTGGTCCATGGTCAGTAGACCAGTGGAAGTTGATAGTGACCAAATGGGGACACTGAGAACAGTCAATGTGGCTGAGAGAGCCCGCACACTCAATAGAGTCAATAAAGTTATTGGAAAAACTTTTTTTAAACATGCCTTTCATTTTACAGGAAAAACCTAAACAGACTTTTTGGCCAACCCAGTAAGTATGGAGGTGGTTCTCAAAGCAACGAATGTGCTAAAACCGACATCCACATCGAAAGAAACAGATTCGCCAATGTTCCCATCGAGAAAGTCTGAGTAACTACAGTCAGTCAATATTTGATTCTCTTCAGATCTGCCCCAGAATTACCAAAACCAGAAGCCAGGCAGCCCGTTGCTCTGACCAGACCTGAGTGACACATGATGCACTAGTAATTCTAGGAAAAGGAAACACAGGGGGTGCAGAGGGGGGCGCCCTACTGGGTCACATGATTTCTGCAAAGTAACCCTGGGGTCTGAAGTCATCAGGGTGTTAACTCTGGGGATGGTTAGTTTAACACCAACATCCGACAGGAGAGGGGAAGGACCACACATTGTTACAACCAAGACCACATCCTCCACTCCGAAGAGCAAATAAACGGCATGCATCATCGCAGACCCTGAACATGGTTCCTTCGGGGACGGAGGCTGGTCCACCGAGTGTGAGGTCCCCCCGATACTGAACAAAATAGCCCTGACTCCCATTTCCGTCCTTTAGCGAAACCCAGACCTACGGAGGGAAGGCGGAATGAAAGGGAGGCAGTGCGAGGTGAGAGGAAGAGAAGGAGGGAGAGGAAACTCAGAAATACTTGCCAGCATTTCAGGCTGTAAAACCAAGCGCCCACAGGTCTGGAAAGAGCCGCAGTGGCACCCCAGCACCGGCGTCCCCATGAGCCACGGACCCCAGACAGGAGCCCGAGAAGGGGGCCCAACACGAAGCGGGGGAAGGAGCTCCCAGGAAGGAGCCCTCGCCCTTGACCCTGACCTACGAACCCTCCCCTTGCCCAAAGAGGTGACTAGAGAGCAGTCGGGTTAGGGACCAGCTTCCAGGACCTTTTCAAAGCTGTGACTGAGCGTGGCTGCGGCTGTGCAAGGTTGCAGAAGGGGGTGCGCTCACTCCAGCCCGGGGTCTGCTCTCCCGCCCTCACCCCTGTGGAAATGCAACCCTCTGGGAGCAGCCCCCCTCCCCGCACCCCGGCCGGCAGCAGAGGCAGGGTGGGAACTGCTGCTGGGGGCTGTTCTCACTTACTTGTCTTTTGTTTCGGGGGCTGACCACATCCTCTGTGCTGCCTTATATAGACCACCGGGCAGGCCTGGAAAGAGTGCACCCGATTGATGTGGGGACAGCGGCCACAATGAAGAACCTCGGGGTGTGCCTGGCGCTCTCCCTGCCCATCGCCATCCTCCTCCTGCGGATTCCTGGAGGTAGGACGGTCCTTGTCATTTCCGTGATAGCCGAGGGGACAGGCGTCCAGTGGCTTTGGGCAGCACCAGCTAAGTGCACTAGGAGGAGCCCCCCTCAGCGGGGGCCGCCTTTCCGGGAGGGTAAGGTCTTGCCAGACGTTCCCAGGAAGGTTCCCTGGCTCTCTGCAGCTAAAAACGGGAGGCAGTGTTTCAAATCCAAGGCTGCCGTCGCCTGGGGTGAAAGGGTGGGCATAGTCACGCCGCGGCCCAGCCCGACCGTGTCCAGGCAGGTCAGGCGAGTCCCGCGTCACATCGTCCCTTTGAGGGAAGCCACAGAGCCCACGGGCTCAACTCTGCCTGGGCTCCTGCCGGCAGGGCGGTGGGGCCCCCACCCCGGTGCTGACGCCCACCCAGCGAGAGCCTCCGTGAGGGAACACGCTGCAGGGTCCTTAAAAGCTCATTTTAGACTTTATTGATTTATTTTTAGAGAGAAGGGCAGGGAGGGAGGAAGAAAGGGTGAGAAACATCCATTGCACACCCCCCACTGGGGACCTGGCCCGCAACCCAGGCACGTGCCCCAACTGGGACTTGAACCGGTGACCCTTCGGATCGCAGGCCGGCGCTCAGTCCCCTGAGCCACACCAGCCAGGGCTCCAACGTATTTTGACTCTGGGTGGGAACCAAGAAAAGTTGGGCTTTAAAAATGTTCCCCCCGCCCCACCGCCCCTGTTCGAAAGCTACCTCCCGCCCTCCTAGGAGCTGCAGACTATCCTCCGAGATGATAATATGAGCCCCCAAACATGGGGCTCCCCAAAGGGAGGGTTCCCGAAGTTCCAAAGATGCCCCTTTGGAAGCGGCCTCTGCGTGGCACTCCCGGGAAACGTTGAGATGTGAGGAAGGCTCTCCGGGTTTCTCTGAGTGCCTCCTCCTTTGACTCCCGGGGCCTGGAATCCTCCCCACCCCCCAACGCCCATCTTGAACGGGGAGCCTGAATCATGCTCTCCCCCCCGCACCACCGTCCTGGTTTGGGGTGCAGTGTGGACGGGGCAGGGCGTTGCTTCAACAGCAGAGCGCCAGGCACTGGGCCCGGCTAAGGAGTCTGAGCCACCGGTCGGGGTAAATACTTCAAGAGACTCCAAGAAGGTCAGTCAGGTGTGAGAAGGCCCAGGACCTTCTAAGCCTGGTGGCCGGGCCTCCTGTTCTCCGGGGCCGAACCTACCATCCCAGACACGGGACTCGGGTAGAATTTTCTCCCCGGGAGCATCTTCCCTGCGCCCTTCCCCTACTTCTCAGGAGAAGAGCCTGATTCCCCCCCTGCGGTTCCCCCTGGACAGTGGAGGCGGCTCAGGTCGCTATTCACTCAACTTATGAATGAGGAGGGTGTGGGTGTCAACGAAAGGAAGTCTCACGTGGTGGCTGAAGCGCTCAGGGCAGGACTCCAGATAAAAGTCCCCGTGATCAGTTTGTAAGCTGGGTGTTTTTGCGGCTTCTTGGGGTGAAAGGGGGGCTCGCGGGCTTCTAAAAGCCCTTCTCCCCGAGACTAGGCTCCGCCTGGAAGGGGGAGGGGTGGGAGGCACCCCAGGTTGTCTTCCTCGCCAGCATCCCAGCATCGCCTCTAGCAACTGTTACCATGGAGACCTAGGCACAGCTGGCCGGCCTCTGCAATCCTGAGGCCGGAGGTCAGACTCCAGCCTGACGGTCCTGGGAACTGCTGGCTTGGCCCTGTGGGGACAGCGGGGTGCCTCTGGGAGGGTCCTGCGGGGTTGGCTTCACAGTCAGATAGCTGGACATCTGCGTCGGTAGGGGGCTCCCACCCGGGCTTCCCCTCCGGGCTGGTCGCCTCTTAGCAACGCCGCTACAGGCAGCACGTTCTAGGGGGCGCGGGTCTGATGTGCCTTTTCCTTGTTAACAGGTCTCTGTGCAGACATTATCGGGGGAAACAAAGTGACTCCTCACTCGAGGCCCTACATGGTGCTGCTCAAAGGGGTGAACAAGAGCCTCTGCGGGGGCACTTTGCTCAAAGACCAGTGGGTGCTGACCGCCGCTCACTGCCGCCTGTAAGTGCCGCAGGGCGTGAAGCCACAGCTCCAGGCCTTCTGGCTCGGGGCGCAGCCACAGAAAAAGTCAATTCCGCTCAGGCCACGGGAGGCTCTCGGAGACCTGCTCTGCCCTGACCTGGGGTCAAGTGCCGGGGAGGCAGCAGCAGCAGCAGCCACGGCTGGGCCTGCAGGCGCCCCGTCCAGGGGCTGGGCGGCCGTCTGCCTGCGGGTTCACGGCTGGGGGCGGGGGAGCCGAGTCCCCGGGCCCCTCCAGGGTCTGCGCACAGCTGCCCAGTGAGCACGCTTGTCCCAGGCCCTGCACGGTCCCCGAGGACCACCCCTTTCTCCATGCCCGGGATCACGCCTCTAAGCCTGCTGTCCAGTGTGATGGCCTCTGTCCTATTGGCTGTGCAAATTACATGTGGCCACAGAGGTTTCATAAAGTGACTCAGCCGCTTCAGTTGCACTCGCCATGTTTCACGCCCTCGGGAGCCGTGTGGCTGCAGCTCATGGCTCGTGCGGGTTGAGACTTGCGTCCCCAAACTGCGCCCACGAGCAGCCCTGCCCTGGCCCCTGAGTGAGGCTCTGTCAGCCGCGGGGGGTGGACCGGCTGTGTGGACATCACACTGGGTGGTTTCCACCAGCTTGGGGGCAGTAACCGCCGTCATCACGGACGCACCAGTGTTTTGATTTTATTCATCAAAGCAAACCTTTGGCGTCGAGTGAGCATGGCTAGGGGTCCTGCAAGGTCCGCCCTTGCCCGGGAAGTCACACCCGGAGACGGCTGTCGGACCCAACAGGAGGTTGACTGGGGGGACAGGAACAGGGGGGGCGGCCAGGGAAGAGACTGGAAAAGCTGTCGACAGACCGACATTGCCCGGTTGGGGTTGTTGTCCTAGTGGCTACATGCAGGCTCACAGATGCCCGGATCAAAGGAAGGGTAGTTTATGACGCTAGTTTTATTCGCAAGGAAGGGCTCACAGGGCCCGTCTGGTGGGGACAGTCACTTCGTGAGCACCTCCCCAGGGACGGGCGAGCTCACTTCGCTAACTCGTGCCTGCGCGTTTCCTGTCCGCTTCCACGATCCCAGCCCTGCCAGGTTCGATACCTCCCGCTGGCTGTTCAGAGTTTTCACTAAAGTCCAAGTACAATGAAAGTCTAAAGGTATGGGCTGCCCCCAGGCCACTTGCTCCTGCCTCCTAACAGGCCCCCTTCCCCCAGCCACACACTCTGTCATGCAGATGGGCTTCTCCCCGGACCATCAGCTTTTGGAAGTTCACCCGATTCAGATAGGTTCGTTGTTGTCCTACAAAGATGCCTTCAGCGGGTTGCTCTACAAGGACCCAGTGGCTTTTGCTTCTCTCTTGGGACTACTGAGGCCTTTGCTTTCCCGTATGGCAGCTGGAGGAGGGTCAGGGGAAATAGCACTGAAACCTGCATGTAGATAGCAAGACTTGGCTCAGCTGCCATGAAATTTTTTTTAAGGTTTTATTCTCAGAGAGAGGGGAGAGGAGGGAGAAAGAGAGGGAGAGAAACATCACGTGTGATTGCCTCTCGTGTGTCCCCAACTGGGACCCTGGCCTGCAACCCAGGCAGGTGCCCTGACTGGGAATTGAACCGACGACCCTTGGGTTCACAGGCCACTGACCACACCAGCCAGGGCCACCACGGAATTCTTAAGGTTTATTTTCAGTAAACCAGCTCAGCTTGTTGTTGTGATGATGATGATGATAGTGACAAATTCGTAAACATCTTACTTTTTATTCTTTAAAGTACACATCTTTCCCTGAGTTACAAACCAGTATTTCCATGGTGGCATATTTATAAATGGAACAAGAAAGCCAATCAGCACGAATATGCTCAGCTCCTGGTTGAAAGAGGAAACCCATTAACATTGTTGCATCGGTTTTCAGGAACAAGAATTCCGAAATCATTCTTGGGGCTCACTCCATGTCCAAGAAAGAGCCTGAGAAACAGATCATGTCCATGAAGAAACAGTTTGCCTACCCGGGCTATAACAAGAGCTCCCATGAAGGGGATCTTAAACTTGTACAGGTATGACCTTGGATTGTGCCTTTGGCTGACTTAAAAGCCACAGAACCTCCTACACTCAGGCCGTCCACCTGGAAGCCTTCCCTGGGCGCCTCCTACAGAGACAGACTGTGGCTGCATCCAGGGTCCCTGGGGCTAGAACAACGTGAGTATTTTAGTTGTCTGTTCTGTGAACTCTGCATGCTTGTCTTCCAACAGCTGGCGAAAAAAGCAACAATTAACAAAAATGTGGCTGTCCTGAACCTCCCTAGAAGTGGGCAGGATGTAAAAGCAGGAACCTCGTGCCGCGTTGCAGGGTGGGGGTTGATAAGAAATGGCGGCGATGCATCTGATACTCTGAGAGAAGTCGACGTCACTGTCATCGACAGGAAAGTATGCAATGACCAAAAGCACTACAATCACAAACCTGTCATCGGACAGAACATGATCTGTGCTGGAAGCCTCAAAGGCGGGAAAGACTCTTGCAACGTAAGTACAAGGCGACCCCACCCTCGGGCTGCTGGGTGAGGTCCTGCGGGAGCGGAAAATGCAAGGCCACGCCTGGTCCTCTCAGTGTCCGCCTCAGTGGGGCCCCGGCCCTCCGCGAAGCGAGCTGAGCTGTTCCGTGAGAAAACGCGCTTCCCGCTGGTGTGGGTTGGCCTAGGACGCCTCCTGGGTTTCTTATCAACACTACCCAGGAGCCCTGGCCAGGTGGCTCAGGGGGTTGTCTGTGCAGCCAAGGCTGGGCTTCAGTTCCTCGTGAGGGTGTGTCCCTGGGACCGGGGTTCAATCCCTGGTCTGCTCAGGGCACGTACCAGAGGCAGCCAACCCCTCTTGCTTCCCCACTCTGTCTCTCTCCACCCTTCCCTCCCTCTCTCTTAAGATCAATAAGTTGAACTTCGGGTGAGGGTTTAAAAAAAACACCCAAGAAGCAATGGGTTTTTTTTCTCATTGGTCATATTAGCATATGTGGATCTAATTTTTTTTTAAAGATTTTATTTCATTATTTTTAGAAAGAGGAGAAGGGAGAGAGGCAGAGAGGGAGAGAGACATCAGTGTATGGTTGCCTTTCACCTGCCTCCAGCTACAGACCTGGCTGGAGACCTGGTTTGCAACCTGGTGATGTGCCCTGGCTGGGAATCGAACCTGCGACCTTTGGGTTCGTGGGCCGGCACCTTATCCACTGTGCTACCAGCCAGGACTGGATCTAAATTTTTAAATCTATAAGGCAACTCTACATGGATGTTTCTCTCCCTCTCTGAAAGCTGAGTGCTGGCTTGTCCCTTCTCACCTTTTCCGAAGACCCTACAGGCGGGGCATCCGCAGGCCTGAGACCCAGGGCTGCTCTACCTTCCGGGGCTTATCTAGACAGACATCAGCAGCAGCTGAAGGGCTGGCCCTCGTGGTGGGGCTCGGCCACCCCCAGGCGAAGGTGGTGTCATCTTCAGCACCCTCCCTTCTCCCCTGGCCTTCCCACCCTCCAGCTCCCGTCCTTCACCACTGGGCATCCAGGCGCCCGGAACCCACCCAGCAACCCAAGATGCCCGTCTCCTGCCTCCCTCTGCAACCAGCTTAGCCGTCCTTAGCCTGTGTGCACTAGGGCTCTTGAAGCATTAAGCCCGAAGGGCTTGTTCTGAAGTTTTCAGGGGCTACATCAGGCAGGAGAAACAGATCTGTGCAAGGAGGACCCCCGCTTCTCACGGGGCCCCTTACTGCAGACAGCACAGGCCAGTTCCTGCAGGAGCCAGAGGGTCCCCCCACCGCTGTGCATGCCTGGGCGGAGCGGACCACAGCCTGGCATCCGCAGAGCTCTGGGCCCCCACCCGGGGCCGGCAGCGGCGATGTGAGCCCTGGAGGGGTGCCAGCACCCGAGGGAGAGATCACCCTGTCGTACCCGGAGGCAGCCGGGCCGAAGGAAGCGGTGACTTCAGGCCACCTGGAGCCGCTCTCCTGCCGTGTCCGTGAGCTTGAAGGTTTTCAGAGCTTCCACCCAGTATCGCAGGAGACGTGGGGAGAAGTTTTTGTCTGTTTGAGAGGGTGACGGGAAGGTTGCGTTGGCTCTGTTTTGTGGAAAACAGTTAATCTGGAGGAGAAACAAGAAAAGATGATTTCTACTTTTCGTCTCCAAGTCCCACCTGCATTTGACTGTTCCGCCCCTTAAGTTGTTAGGCGTTTTCAGAAAATGGCAAATGGGAGGGTCGCCTTTCTAAGGCAGAGAATCGTTTTCAGGATTACAAGATAACATAAACCACAAGAGCAGCTTCTTTTCCGTTCTCACTGGTTGGTAGGTCCCTCGAGGAAGCCCATTTAAAAACACTAAAATGGTCTCAACAAGTTAGTTTCTCAGTGGCTCATTTTCAGCAGGGTGAAGCCTTGTCTTCATGGGATTTCTTTCATCCATGTTCGATGCTGACCCCACCCCTCCTGTCTTCTCCAGGGCGACTCGGGAAGCCCCCTGATCTGCAAGGGGACCCTCAGGGGCATCACCTCCTTTGGCAAATCAGGTAAATGCGGAGACCCCCGAGGGCCAGGCGTGTACACGCTTCTCTCTCAGAAGTACCTCAACTGGATCGTGAAGACCATGGAGGGAGCAGTGTAGACCCTCGCACTGGGTGTCCTTTGCTGTCATACCTTAATCTGGTTATAAATAAAGTCAATCTGCAGAACGGTCCCCGGTTCTCCCCTATCACTTGGCGGTGAGGCAGCGGCATCGTGGAATCACCTTGTGGATGACACAAGGGGCACATCAGGTCCACTGTCAGCAGTGCCACCCATATGTTGAGCAAATGTTGCTTCCGTTGGTCCCTTCCCAGTCTCCGTGGGCCCCAGGCAGAGTGACACTCCTATCAGGGCCCCAGGTCAGGGTGCCAGCAGCTCGACTGGAAGCAGCAGCAGCAGGAGCCCGTGGGCTGCGAGGGGGCGAGTGGGTCCTTCACAGGCCACGTGCCACCTCAGCACCCGATACACGGATTTACATGCAAAACCTGGAGTCCCTGCAGGAAGCGGAAACCGGGAGTACCTTTCAGCCGCTCCAAAGGCAGGCGAGGAAGCAAAGGCAAAAGTCTAGGGGTTGCGCTGAAGCAGCTGGCCCTGGGCAGGTCCCATCACCCGCCGTGGCCGTGGCGGGGAGTGAGCCTCGAGTTGTGGCCAGAAAGGTCCCTTTGGGGAACGCCCCACGGTGCGCGGCGCACAGGTCACAGCAGCTGCCGTGAGACATATGTGAACAGGTTCCTTCGATGCGTATCAGTTCCTTTAGGAATATAAATGTTACAGGTGTGTACACACACACACACACACATACACACACACACATACCTGGTCCAGGAACATACAAACACACAGCAACACTGAAAGACAGCCTCTCGAAACAAACCAAAGGGACATCCCTTAAGAACTGGCCCAACACTAGTACGTTGGTGTTTACGCAGGGCTGCCCGTCAGACCAGCGGGGCTGACCTGGCCGGCTCGCAAGGTACCAGCCTGGGGCTTCAGTCTCCGCTCACCTTCCTGCGGCGGCCGCACCAACTTGCCACAAACCACGCCACTGCGGACGACAGAAATGCATTCATTCCCTGTCCCGGGGGCCGGAGTCCAAATCAAGGGCTCAGTGGGGCTGGCTCCCTCCCCACCTGCAGAGTCCGGTCCTGGCCTCTTCCAACAGCCCTTGGCCATCCTGGTTCCAGGGTCACCTCGCCTCCTCTTCTGTGTCTCTTGTAAGGACACTTGTTGTTGGTTCCCTAGCCCACCTGGATAATTCAGGAAGATCTCACCTCGAGACCCTTCACTACCTCTGCAAAGACCCTTTTTCCAAATAAGGTCACATCTGCAGGGTCCAGGGATTCGACTGGCTGTTTGGGGGAAGGTGGTTGTGCCCTCACACCCCCAGGCCCCATTCCTCAGAGCTCGGTCTCCTCTGGCCCACCACATCCAGGACCTGCTGTGTTCTGCTCCATTCCTCTTACCCGCCCCCAAAACTCACCCCCTGGGAACCCGAATGAACGGAGGCAGCTTCATGGGAAAGGACCCCAAAATGTGTCGCATGGAGCCCACAGGAGTCCCGTTCATGGGCTCTGCAGACAACGCCCCCTCTGCACCTATGGACGGTTTCTCAAAGGACATCCTTGGAGCAATGGCAGCAGTTCTATGTGACAGTAGTAGGGTCAACAGTGAAAAGGTGTTTACGGGTCGTGGTGCCTTGGGAGCGCCAGGGGAAGAAAATCAAGCAGAATTCAGGACTGCTACATACGCTATAAATCTGGGGAGGCACGGGCAGCCTCTCTGCAACTTACGTAGCCGGAGTCCTTTTGACTTGGGCGTTTCAAGCAACCCGTGTTCCTTGGAACGTATTTTGCACACCCTATTCTAACGCAACGGCGACTTTGATGGCCAAAACCTCAGGCCCCATCAGGTGACGCGCAGATGGCTGGGCAGAGGGGGGCGGGGGGAGGGCTGGATGGGGGCAGGTCGGTATTTGGGGACACAGCTGAAACCCAAGCAGGTGGGTGGTCAGCTCCTCATAGGACCAGCCCTGCTTGTCATTCAGTGCAGGGCTGGGACTTAGAAACAATCGTCGGGCGCAATCTGACCCCCGTCTCGGCTGCCCGAGGGCCCGGTCAGTTGGGGACGCAAGTATGACCAGTTCCAGTAAAGGGCTCCGGTGATCCCAGCTCCCGACCAGTGGCCCCCATGCCCCCATCCCATCGCTGGAAAAGAGCGAACAGGCTTTTTTAACCTGCCTCGGTGGAACCCCCGGCCATCAACACCCCCAAACCCTCACCCAACAGGAAAGCACCTGGCAAAAGACCTGCCCTCACACATCCGTTCTCAATTGGGCATGAGTCCAAATAATTAAATCGTACATCCTCGATATTCTAATAGATCCTCTAGCAGGATATACACAAGGTCTATCCTGAAAGTAACAAGCCAATGTCAACCTCATTGAAACAGTTGGCAAGGCCGACACCTTCGGGACAGCCTCGCCTGTGCCAAGTCCAGAGACGCGCTGAACGAGCCGTTCTGCCTCAAGTGAGAATGTGTGTTTCCTCGCACGAAGCTTTCTACGTGGGACATCGATCCCTTCAGAGGCCCCTCACTGTAGTTGACCAACTAAAAACACGCTACTGACGTTTAACGTGCCCCAAGAATTTAGGGAAAGCTCCCAGAATTTTAATAAATTTATTCTTTTTTTCTTTTTAAAATTTTTTATTTATTATTTTTAGAGAGAGGGGTAGGGAGGGAGGCAGAGAGGGAGAGAAACAGAGAGAAATCCATGTGTGGTTGCCTGTCACCTGCCTCCAGCTACAGACCTGGCTGGAGACCTGGCCTGCAACCTGGTGATGTGCCCTGGCTGGGAATCGAACCAGCGACCTCTGGGGCTGCAGGCCGGCGCCTCCTAGAATGTTAAAACCATAGTAAATAAGATACGTAAAACTCAGTCAAGGAGCAAACAACAAAGACTTCAGGGAAATGCTCAAAATTGAGGAAGTGTGAAACTCATCCGCAGAGACCCCAAGGGACAGAGCCGGTCGCCCAGTGGCTGGAAATGGCTGCACCAGGGACCGTGGGGCTGAGGGCCAGCACTCTACAGTGTGCATGGTTTTACTATATTTTTAACCTTTGGATGCCTCTTCTCCCCTCACTTTTTGATTGATACTAACTAAATGCTCGTGGATTTGGTGTGTACACTCTATTGATTGATGAGGTGCTTTGGTTCATGTCCTTCCCGCCCTCATTTTTCCTATCAGGAGACAATTACTCTCAGTGATTTGTAAAAGCAGCTAAGACAGCTCTTTCCTCAGGACCTGGTGGCCTGAGCCCTCAGCCCTCTCTCCACCCCCTCAACCCACAGCCACAGCCACACCCACACCCCCCACCTTCAGGAGCAATGCCTCCCCCAGCCTCTGTCCCTGCGCCAGGCACCGGCAGAAAGGGGGAGCAGAGGGCTTCCTTTCAGAAGCCCGTGACGGGACTCTTCCGTGGTTCTTCACAGGATCCTGCAAAAGAAGCATTTAGCTTTGAACTTGTTTTTTAACACCAGATAGTCAGTAATCACTTTGGAGGTCGGCCCCTGGTGCTTTTCCCAGGATGGCAGGTGAAGACATGGGCCTTCATTTCTCCAAAATCCCAGGAGGAGGAAGGGGGAGGGACAGCACAGGGCCCTGCGCGGAGTCCTGGGGTCAGAGGGAGCCCCGCCACCGCCCTCTGGGCCCGAGGACAGAGGAGGCAGCGACCAGCCCCAGGCTCCTCCGTGGCCTGGTCTCTGTGCGGGGCGACCTCCCGCGCCTTTGAGGAATGGATGCACCGGTTCTACAGTTTACACTGATGCAGCCAATAGTGTCTGCTTGGCCAGTCTACCATCCCTGCCAGGAGGAACCCCCGGGCTTTGCTTGGCCCGTGGCGGACCCCTCTGCCTACCCCTCCTCCTGCTGCGGGAGATGCCCCAGCAGTTGGGGACGACACCACTGTTCCGTGTCCATGACCTCACCTGGGATCTCAGTCTCTCTCCTGGGCTCCCGGAGGTGCCGGGGTAAACGCCCTCCCTGCCCCATCACAGCCCCGTCAGGAGGTGCTCGGGAGACCCAGGAACAACAGAAGGGCTGTGGTTTGCGGTGGCCTCCATGATGCACAAGTAAACACCCTTTTTGAGGCATCACTAGGGGGAAAACGGTGTTCAGAATGGGAGGAGAGAACCCCAATTTTCTGCCGACTGGTCAACCCCAGTGCGCCCGCACCCCACTCGGCCGACTGCGTCCGGCCTTAGCTGCTCTTAGAGGAGAGAAGCTGGGGGGCGCGGGGGGCCCGCACTGACTTCCAGGAAAACACAGTCACGGAGCAACACGGGGGTGGAGTGGGCTTAGTGGTGCAAAGATACCCCAGAGGACTGTCTTGGGGCACGGGAAGGAAGGCAGTTCACCAAGAGAACAAAACGTACTTTGCCTGCTCCCTGTGACGAAACTAGGGCCCAGGAACAGGAGGCAAAACGGGATTCGACCCAGGGGACTCGGGAGACGTGGAGCACAGCCTCCGGCTCGGGGTGGGGGGTGGGGGACAGGTCCCAGCCCCTCTCACCGCAGGGGTTCAGGCGAACATTTCTCTCAGGTACCTGTTTATGGGGCATTCTTAAATGTTTCACAGTTTTCCCTCCTCCAAATGACCCTGAATGAAGTAGGTGAGCCCGTCTAGAGGAGCAAAGGGGGGACACGGCGCCTCCATCCAAAGCTGGCTGCAGGGTTTCCCACGCGTGCGCCTCGGGGTGGCTGAAGGGACCCGGGATTCCAGGAGACGCGACCCCCTGCACTTCCCAGCAGCCAAGTGAGGGCTGCGGCCCGGAGGCAGGCAGGGAAATGAAGGGGAGCAGACGGCTGCCCCCTCGCCCAGGCGAGCTGGGGGGTGGGGGGGTTGTTGCCGAATCAATTCCTGCTCCATCGGAGCGTTAGTTCAGTGTCGTCACCTCGGGGTTGCAGCTGCGGCGGCCACCCCTTTTCAGGGGTAGCGGAGGCTGAAAACGCAACTCACGGAGGCGCGTGGACCTTCCGGGGGTGGTGTTGCTGAGGGAACCTGCCCCGTTACACGCGTCTGTTAGCGTGTAACACCCATGTCTTAGCGTGGGCCATGGTCCAAGCTTCCGAAAACACCGGGCCACCTACAGCTCCTTTTCCCAGCGGAGGGAGCTTGACAGTTGCTTGCAGGCTACGTCTTCGCACGAGGCTCCCCGGTGTCGCCTTGGCTCCATGGGGCCGGCCGGAGGGCTCGACTGCCTTTTCCACCCCAGGTTCCTCGGACTCCTCGCTGGCCCGTCCACGCGCGTGAAATTCGAGTCCTTGGGGTCGGCGTCCTACCGGCTGAGGTGAGCTCGGGACAGTGGTCCTGGCCCCGCTCCCAAGTTACAAGAGCACCATCTCCTGGTGAACCGAGTCTGCCAGGGGCGGGCGTTCCCCAGCCACCAGGACGGCCTGCCTTTTCTTGCCACAGTTGCAACTGCCCTCGGACTCGGAAACGCCCCGAAATGCCCTTGCGCCCCTCCCTCGCTGGGAGCTCCCCCCTCCCCAGAGGGAGGAGGGTCTTCCCGCTTCTCCTCCGCAGGGGCTGAGCCGGTCCCTCCCTCCCGGGCCTCTCAGACGCGGGTTTCAAGTTTCAGCTCCTCCTCGCATTCCAGTGCGAGGAGCCCCTCCCGCACCCTCCAAGATGGAGCCCCTGCCCGGTCCCCCCGTGCGGTGCTCGGGGCCCCGGGCGAAGGCGTGCGCCGTCCTGCTGTCCGTGGCGCTGTGCACGGCCACGCTGCTGCTGCTGCAGCTCACCTTCCTCAGGCCCAGAATCAACAGCTTTTACGCCTTCGAAGTGAAAGACGCCAGGGGACGCCCCGTTTCGCTGGAAAAGTTCAAAGGCAAAGTAAGTGGCGTCCCCAGATCCCCGTTGCTTTGTGTGCCTGGCCACGGTCCCGGCGTGTCTGCCGGTGGAACCCTCTGCCTCAGCGAACGGGCCGCGTCACCGTTTATAACAGTGCCACTGGGGCACCACTTGAGTGCTCGCGCGGGTTTCACATTTCTAATTGGTAAGCTGAGTCCCTTAGCTGTTCTCGTCCAAATGTTTCGTTCATGCCCTGAGATGCTTCCAAGCTGTTTAGGAAACTCTTACGTGTAGTTCATGCTGTGCCCATGGAGGCGTGAACCTGACAGCACCCGCAGATGATCTGTGTTTGAAAAAGCAAGCTGTCCTGAGCCGCTGAGCTTTCAGCGAGGCGGAGACCTTGCGGTGCCGGGACCAGCACCCGGTTCCGCTTTTCAGCGACTCTGGGCCCGACTTGAAATGTGGAATGACCTCCGTCAAAGGTCCTGTTTCTCCCCAGGGGCTCGGGATTTGAACTCCTGGCAGGGCTCTTTTGATCCTTTCCCGGCTTCACTTTCCGGTTGGGCTTCTTCTCTTTCCGGGAGGTCACACTGGTGGCCAACGTGGCCAGCGACTGCCTGCTCACCGACCGCAACTACTGGGCGCTGCAGGAGCTGCAGCGGGAGTTCGGGCCTTCCCACTTCAGCGTGCTGGCTTTTCCCTGCAACCAGTTCGGGGAGGCCGAGACCCGGCCCAGCAGGGAGGTGGTGTCCTTCGCCAGGAGCAACTACGGAGCCACCTTCCCCATCTTCCACAAGATCAAGGTTCTGGGGCCGGAAGCGGAGCCCGCCTTCAGATTCCTCGTGGGTGAGTGTGCCCTGCCTCACCAGTGTCATGGCGGGCGGTCGTGGTTTTCCGTCTGTCAAGTGGGTGGGTCAGGACCTGCCTTTCCAACTTCCTGGGGATTGTTCCAGTGGGAAAGTTTTAAAAGAGCCAGGATGTCATCCTTTCGAGCTTTCTAGAAGTTAGGCTTTCCTGAAATCCATGTTTTAACTTCCGGAATGACAAAATAACTCCATTCCACGACGTATTATTCCTGATGACGATTTTACCGGAAGTGTCCTTGAAGCGTGGGCACGGTCATGTTCCTGGAGTGTCGTACTCTCCTCTGGCCTCGGTGGCCCTGGGGGAGGTGCCCCCATGTCGGCGCTGACCCTCCCTCGTGAACAGGCTGAGCACGATGGGTTAAACATCTTTGGGGCGGCTTCCTGCGCCTCGCTGTTCTGAGATAGCCTCAAGGATGAATAATAATTTTCCAGGGTTTTGCTAAAATTCAAAACAGACTATAAGTTGGTTTGGTTTTTGTTTTGTTTTGTCTTTTTGAAGAAGTCATGTTAGGCTCTCTCTACAATTAGGCTCCAGAAATCTGTTGCACAGTTTGCAGGGCCAGTTAGCGAAGGGAGTGAGCGCCAGTGGCAGGACAGGGGCTTGGGCGCTGGTCCCCCCGCTTTCAGCCCCAGTCACCCCGCTGCTGTGCTGTGTGGCCACCGGAATATAACGCTTCTGGGCCTCCTCCCTCATTTGTGAAATGAGAGCAATGCTATTGTCTCCATCCTAAGCTTGTGTGGGAAAGTGTGTTAATGTGAGAGCAAGGGACATGCACGCCACTTAGCCTGTGCTGGACACTGATCGGAGGGACGTTCGTCCCGTGAGCGGCAGACCTGCTCCATCCTATTCTCCCTGGGGATCATCTGGGTTCTGATAAAACTGTGACTCAGGCCGTGAAGCTGCGCGTCCAACAAACATGGTGCCCCAGGGACACGAGGAAACAGAAGCCAGCGCAGGTGCCTAAAGTCTCTCAGTCACAGCTGCTAAGTACTGGGTCGCAGTCCTGGGCCCCGAGACCCTTTGTCCCTAGAAGACGCCCTCAAACTCCACTGTAGGCACGCAAGTCACGTGATGAGTGTTCCCTGGAGCCAGGTGAAGCTCCGGAGGTCATGGTCAAAGTAAAAGCAGGCCTTTTTAGCCGGCCCACCTGGAGGGCAGCTGATCCGCAGGTGTGCTGGTTGGTCGGGGCCTGGGTGAGGCGGCAGGTGCGGACCGCAGCCCGGCCAGGTGGCAAGACATGCGCGGAGGGGCCGCAGCCACCTTCGAGGGCTATTCATTCTCACTCAGGTGGTAGGTGCCTCAGTGGGAGAGCCAGGCCCTGAACACCTTCTCCATGACAGAAAACGGCTGTCATTCAAAATGACTTTCAGAAGGCTTTAATGTAGGAAGGAGCTCACACTGACTCATTGACGTTTGATTTCATTGGCGGTACTTCCCATAACGACATAACCAACTGAAGAGCTTGACGCAGTGTGCAAAGTAAAGCACACAGAATAAATACCAGGCTTTTAACTTTTTTTACTGCTTTTAACTTTTTTTACTGCTTTTAACCTGTGCTCCCTGGTTGGCTTTCCCACCTTTCAACCTCCTGGTGGGCCCTGGCCCCAGGCCTCCACTTTTCTCTTCTGCAAAATGGGTATGACGGCAACGAGGCCCAGTAGACAGACGGGGCTGCCATCTAGGGTACCGGAGAGAACCGTTCAAAGCACACACCGCTAGGCGCAGAGTAGGCACTTGATAAATGTTAGTTATAATTGTTCATGTTTTTCTCATGTTAGTCAATAATAATGCAAATAAATCCAGGGTGATATAAATGGGGGGGGGGATCTACTTTCTTATATAAATTAAGATACATCAAGGATATTATAGTTTCTCAAAATAATAATGATTATTTTGAATTTACCATTTCCAGCTATGTAATATGTAACTACATTAAAAGCATAAATATACTTTTCACACATTCATAAATGTGTGAAAAATAATCCATACATACTCTTTACCAAGGACTTTTAGAATGTTTTATCTTTAAAAATGCTCAGAAACTGAAAGTGTCAAGCTAGTAAAAGATACATTTTTTATTGTTTCGATCAACAAGTCCGAAATAAACTACTTCACCTCAGATGCTAGATCAGTGGAATCGTTAATGGAGTCACCACCATGTGTATAGAAATCTGGTCACTGAAAGCTCACATTTTGTTTTGGGTGTTTTGCTTTTTGTTTTTGACACAATGACAACCCTAGAACTTGATTCTGAAGTTGTCACGCGGATCCTAATTGGAAATCTTGACAAAAAAGGGAATCACGCTCATGAAAAAATATTCTGATGTTTCAGATTCTTCAAAGAAGGAACCAAGATGGAATTTTTGGAAATACCTCGTCAACCCTGAGGGCCAGGTGGTGAAGTCCTGGGGGCCCGAGGAGCCAGTTGAAGTCATCCGGCCCGAGGTAGCAGATCTGATTAGACAGATGATCATTAAAAAGAGGGAAGATCTCTGAAAATGCTGTTGAGCTGCCCCCGCGCGACAGCCAGAACGCAGAAGCGTCTCCCTGAGGGCTTCCGCTCATCCCAAGAATTCTGACACCAAATGTGGTGCTGAAGGGCGATTTCCTACTGTCATGCGGGTGCGTGGGGATGACTGTCCCCACAGTAGAGATGTTACCCAAACAATCAGAATAGAATACGTCAAAGACCTCATGTGACCGCACTAAATAATTCAGAAGACGGTCACCACGGAGCTCCAGGAGCCAGTTGTTCAACCTGACATTTTCTGGGATAGGGCAGGAGGGAGGTGCTAACACACTTGACCACTTAATTCAGGACATTATGGGTGACTGACATTTCTGGAGTCACCAGCTGTAAATGACTATTTTTATGTAATAAAACGCAAAATAAGCATTGTAAAATATGTACCTGTACAGATTCAAGTCCTTAATTATTGTTGTTTTCTTCACGTATAGGATTTTGTTTGTTCATCTTTTGAGTACAGATGTTTTACTACATCTGGCTGGAAAGGCACTTACCAATGACGTGGTGGTAACATTTGACAAAGCCTTCATCATTTTCAATATTTTTTCCAGAAAAAAAACTCAAATTCCATGAATACAGTATTAATAGTTGAGTCAGTATTTCTGAGTGAAAATCCCTAGTGTAAGTAAGAAAAAAGCCACGAGTATATGAATCCTTATAGGTTATTTTTGGTCGGTAATCACTTCAGACTAGATTAACCACTGGGGAGAAAGAATGCGATGCTCTGTCATTCTGGTGGCTAGGGGCTGAGATCATGAGAATCGCCCCAAAGCATCGATTCTCTTCAGGGACAGCGGGGAGCAACAGCAAATGTCCTCAACAGGGGCAGCTGCGGAACCTTCTTAGCGTCACAACAAACTTTCTCTCCTCAAGTCATGACCTTGGCCGGTTAATGGTAGCCCCATGGAACAGTCATTTCATGAAAGAACAGGACAGGACAAAAATGTGAAAATACAGTCCTGCCAGAGCACTCCTGCCGCACGCCCACCCCGCTCCCCGGAGGTCGGACACTGCTGTGGGGCTGCAGCAAGGCGGGTGGGGGTCTCGCTAAGGGGTGTGAGCAGAAGTGTCTCCGCCTGCACCACACTGATGGCATTGGAGCTGCCCTGGGGGACAACTAGGACTGTCCCCATGTCCCTGCTCCCCAGCCACTGGTTACCTCCATGCCACCTGAAGTGCTGCCCTATTCAGCCTACCACCTCTACCCGAGCCCGCGTTTCCTGTCCCCTCGCCCATGGCGGTGCGGGCGTCCATCCAGGGCCTGCAACAACCCTGTGTGCGGAAGGCGTGGAGCTGCCCCTGCCACGCTGCTCCCCGCAACACGCATGTCTTCATGAAGGCCTCAGCACAGGGGCAACAGCTGCCTCTCGTGAAGTGAACGAGGCCCCGTCCCCACCCCAGCGCCCACGGCCTGGGCCACAGACTGCTCCTCGTGGCCGGAGGGAGGGGCAGACAACCGGCAGGCCTCCCGGCACAGGGGTCGGCTGTTGTTCTCCTGTCGAAGGGACACAGTGGAAGACACTTCGCTGTGGTCGGTGATTCCTGACCTGCAGGTCACTTGGCGTGCTTTGCTCGGGCGGCGGAAGGGTTCTTCCCACCCACTCCCGGTCACAGCCTCCTCCGCAGGCCGCTCCAGGGTGGAGGTTGAGGCAGACAGGGACCTGCCTCCCACATGCCCAGGGGTCATACCTGGCCTGTGAAATGCTTATCACGTGTGGCTGTGGTATGCGAATATACGTACATGCCTTTCAACACCTGTAGCACAGGTGGCGCGGGCAGCCCTCACCCCCTCCCCGGTGCTGGAGCCCCCCGGGTCCGAGGCCCACCCAGCGCTGGTTTACAACTGGCCCGCAGGCTCCGTCGGAAGTTAACCATTGGTTCTGACACGCCAACCCGAGCCGCGCCAGAGCAGCAGGGTTCAGAAGACTCCAGAGAGAGAATCCAGAGCCAAAACATCATGCGCATCCTTCATCTGTGGTAAAGGTGCTATTCTGACAGGCGGGAACACATGCAGGGGGTCACACTAGGGCCTGGGCCCGACCACAGTGCCCGCAGGCGAGGTCGAGTTGGAAAACCTGCGGCAAAGGGAGAGACGCCCAGGAAAATCAAAAAATCTGTGTGTGGTTCAGCCCTGCCCAGGCTGAGAGAGCTGACCTGTCCTCCTAGAAAACGCACCACTCACTCTAACACAGGGACATCTGCCCACACCCGTCCCTCAGCTTGATCTCCTCTGGGCCATGGGATAAAATTCTGGTAACTGTTCCGCCTAGACACACCCACACCACACTCCCCACTCTCCCCTCCTCTCTCGGGGGCCGAGCCGCCTGGCCAGGGGAGGCACCCCTCTCTGGGGGGAAGATGAAGAGCCACAGGAATTGGGGGCTCCCACCTGAGGCTGCCCCAGGAAAACCCCCAGGAGGACCGGCTCCAGGCCAGCGGGCCTCTGCCACCCCCAGCCCTTCCCCTCCCCCCAGCTCCCAAGCTGCCTCCCTCCCTTCTTCCCCTCACGCCTGTGGACCCTACAGAACAATTTCTTTCTGCTTCTGCGCCCTCACGCTCCTCCTTACGCATCACCTCCTTCACTTGTCTTCACTCGATGCCCTTCTCTCCTGCTTTCTATCACCTCCGTCATTTACAACTGAGGGACGGACGGCTTGAAACACCTAGGCTGTTTCCTAAGGACACTTGTTGGCAGTTTATGTCTTCGCCTTAGTTTACAAAAATTAAAAACACAGGGCCCAAGCCTTCTAAATTTAGCAGGTTTTATTTTTATCAAAATGTCAGTGACTTTTTACAAATAACATGTTTAACCTTTAAAAATTTAACCTTCAAAAAATCAAAATGAAAATGGTATTTACACAGAAGCAATGTTTAAACACAAAGATCCCACCAATGGAATGATACTGGGCAACTACCAAAAGCAGGTGAGACTTGAGAAGAGCAAAAATGCATAAGAATGAAAATATAGGCATTTACTTAACTCATCATTCTAGAAATGTTTACATTTAAATAAGGTAAGAATAAGAATTATTTTACCAGTCATGTATTGCTCGGTACCGTGGAGCCTGTGATGTATTTTGCTGGTGTAGCCACCTGCCCAGACCACCAGGGTCACGTGAGCACACTGCGTGTGTGGGCCCAGCCCAGCCCACCCTGCTCTGTAGGCGGAAGTGGACTCAAGGGAATGAGAAAATACTTCAAACTGTGGTACGGGCCGTCCTTCCCGTCCAGGAGCTAAAGCTCATGCTCACCTCCCAGTACCAGTCTGCGATCTTACCAAAAACGGGGGAAAAAGAGAAGCATAAATTTTCCAGGTAACTCAGTCCCATCCCACACCTCCACTCCAAAGCCCCATTTTTTCTGACATTTCAAGTGGAAAGGTGGCCCCACCTGTCCATGCCGCAGGCCGGCCTGTGGCTGGAGAACAGCGCTGACGCCACACGGAGACCAACCACCTAGATGGACGGCTGAAGGCAGTTGCTGGCGGGAAGGGGGGTGGCATTTTAGACTTTCATTCCAAATTGTCATTATATTCCAAAAAAAACTTTTTTAAAGATTTTATTCATTATTTTTAGAGAGGAGGGCAGGGAGGGAGGAAGAAAGGGAGAAAAGCATCCATGTAGGGTTGCCTTTCACCTGCCTCCAGCTACAGACCTGGCTGGAGACCTGGCTGGAGACCTGGCTTGCAACCTGCTTATGTGCCCTGGCTGGGAATCGAACCAGCAACCTTTGGGTTCGCAGGCCAGTGCCCATCCACTGAGCCACCAGCCAGGGCCAAAATTTTTATTTAAAAATAAATTTATCATTTCACACATCCTTTAACACTGCCTACACGTAGGAGAGACTCCAAATTACCAGCTGGAAACTCTTTCACTACCTGGAGGAGCTCCTCCCAGGCTGGCCCGCGGGCCGCTCGCAGCGGGCGCCGGTGCCCTGGTGCTTTCCTGCCCGCACACACGCAGACCTGCCCTCGGACGCTCGTGTAAATGCGATGAGAGAGCAGTTGCATGTTAGCTGGGGTCATTCCCACAGCAACCAGCTAACAATACACTGCCAGCGCATCACACACAGTCGCCGGCGGGCGTCGCTAGCCCGCAGAGCCGACCCAGAAGCAGGTGGCCACTCGCTCCTCGCCGCGACGAAGCCGGTGCCGCCAGCCACTCCCCACCCCCCTAGCAGCACACGTCCCCGGTCAATTTAAGACACGGGCCAGAGCAAGCGGGGCGCTCACGGGAGAGGCCCCGACCGCCCGCCCGCCTGGCGCGCACCCGCAGGACCCTCTCTGCAGACACGGGCGACCTGCGGAGAGAGACCCTTCAGGAAGGTCTGCCCGGGGCGCGACGTGCTGGCCCCTCCGCTCCCGTCGAAAGCAACTCGGGGATAGAACCCCACTCGTCAGCGTGGTCGGGGTTTAGCGTCGTGCGCCGCCTTCGCCCCACGCAGCTGCGCCCAGGGTGCCCGCCACGCGAAGCCGCGCTCCAGCCTCCGCTCCATCCGGGGACTTCGCAGAGTGTGGCCTCTGGTCCACGGTCCTGCGTGTGACCCCCACGGCGACACCAGTCTCGACGCCTGGTCTCCAAACCTCTCGAGTCTCGCACCCCCGGGCGCGCCCGAGGCCGCCCCATCTCACCCTCCACTCGGTGCCCGGCACCCAGACTTTAAAGAGCCAGCGGGCGGCAGCGGAAGCGGGAATCCCCTCTTCGGCTCCTCATTGGCCAGCGCGGTCGTGACGTCACAGCGAGGGCTTCCCCCGCGCGCCCGCCCCCCAGCCCGCCCGGTCCCCGCGCGCGCGCTCCTGCGCGCCAAGCTCCGCCGCCGGCGCCGGGGACCCGGGATCCGGAAGCCGGGAGCCGGGATCGGGGAGCGGGGGGCCAGGAGCGGGGAGCCGGGAGGGGGCGCGGGGAGCGGGACATGGCGGGCCGAGGAGCGGGCTCTGGGGGTTGGCGCTCCTCCCACGCCCGGGAACCGCAGCGGGTCGTTAGAACGGGTCCCGGGGCCGTTTCCCCGGCTCCCGCCTTTTCCCTCCTGGTCCCGCCGCGGCGCGGGGACCTAGTTCTCCGCTCCCCGAGGCCGGGCGGGCGGCGCGCTCAGACCGAAACCCGAGCCCCGGCGGCGGTGCTGACCCGCGTGCCCGGCGCCTGCGCTCCCCGCGCCGCGGTGGCCTGGGGCCGAACCGGCCGAGAGCCGGCGGGGACGCCGAGCAGACGGGGCTCGCGGAGAAGGAGCCTCCGGTGTGGGGGCGGAGGGCGGGTGCGCGGGCCGCCGCGGCTGAGCCGCCTGAGCGGGAGGGGAGACCATCCGGCTGCCGGCTTTTCCCTCCACCCACTCACCCCCTGTTTGGCTTCGGGTCCCTTCTGATCTGATGCAACATGTGCGTTTGTGCATGTTTCTGGAGAAAGTGTCCATAGATAGCAAATACTCGACAGTCAGGCATTAAAAACTAAACTCGCCCCGCCATCCTTCGCACTGAACACAGGAAACAGGGCACCAAAGCCGCGACTCCGCCTGAGACCAGCTTCAGCGCAAGTTAGGGAAAATGCTGCTTAGGGTAACTTAGTTTTCTAATGAGAGTTATCAAACTGCTGGATCGTCTAACAACTGGTAGATTAAAAGATCTCTGGATTTCGGCCCTGGCTGGCGGCACAGTGAATAAGGCCCTGGCTGACTGCGAACCCAAAGGTCGCTGGTTCGATTCCCAGCCAGGGCAAATGCCCAGGTTGCAAGCCAGGTCGCCAGCCAGGTCCGTGGCTGGAGGCAGGTGAAAAGCAACCATACATGGATGTCTCTCTCCCTCTCTGCCTCTCCCCATTCCCCTCTCTCTAAAAATAATAATATAAAATCTTTTAAAAGAGAGAGAGAGAGAGATCTGGATTTCACCCACAAGAATTCTACTCTTCTTGCAGCACATTCAACTGCGTTCAGTGGAGGACTCATTCCCACTTACAGTAAATCCTTTTGCAAACATTCAGGTTAAGTCAAGTGAAAGAACATTGAAAGACCGTTTGGTAAGAATCAGAGGTATTGTTAATTTGAAGGATCAGTTTTGCAAATGCCAGCTAAAAATTGCATTACATTGAAAATAATAGTGAAGACTTTTTTTCTTTGTTCTACTTTTAAATACCATTTTACATTTACCAATTTGTAAGAAGGTACAAATAAGGGTGTAATAGAAACCAAGTCAATTACTAAGCTCTTAAATCCATCTACGTGGGGATTTTAGAATCCAAATTTTTACAAGTACTAAAAATAGTGAATTATTCATTCAGAATTCAATTACCTGTAAAACATTCATAAGTTCCACTTTAGCCGTTAATTTTACAGCCTATCACACAACCTCCCAATGCCTTTTTTTCTCTAAAGTAGAAAAATTAGACAAACATCCCCGTTTACAATGTCACTGTGCATTTAAGTATTCATATTGAAATTGAACATCAGAATGATGAAATCAGGAAATCAACACTTGGCAAACTCCACAGTACTGATACAGTCAGGAATCAAATACTGTCACCATGTAATCAAATAATGTCACCATAAATGGCACATTGACATAGTGTGTACACCCTGCCCCACACCCCCTATAGGATGCACTGAGAATGCATAGATCATTTTTGTGGTATTTTTGCCAAAATACATAACCTGAATTGAATCATGAGAAAATACTAAACAAACCAAAGTAAAGTACATTCAAAAATAATAATTGGCCTATAATACCCTTCAAAAATGTTAGTCATGAAAAAAGAGTGAGAAACTGTCATAGATCAGAAGAAACTAACACTTTGTCAGACCCTGGATTGAACCCTGGACCAGAAAAAAAAAGAAAGAAAAAAACAAAAACATTTGTTGAATATCTGTAGAACTTTGAGTAATAGAATAGTAGTGACGCTAATCTCCTATTATGATCATTATATCAATACTGTGGTTATGTAAAATGTTAACATTTACAGAAACTGGATATATAATGGAATTCTTTAACAGTTTTATAACTTTTCAACTTTCTCTAAATCAAACTGTTTCAAAATGTAAACAAACTAACATGACGTGGTCCTATCAAAGAAACATTACGGTACTGTTTGGGAGAAAACAGAAACATACCGGAAATGTTCTCTTAATCTTTACCAACAATGTCCAAGTCCCGTGTTCAGGCACCGGTACTCACTGTGGTTTGCAGTGGGTTTGCAGGCAGGTCTGTCGCACTGAGAAGAACGCGAGGAAGACTGCCGGGGGCGAAGGCCATCAGGGATTTGGAGAAAAGTGAGGGAGACAAAAAAGAGCAGCGAGAGGGGGGACTGTGGAGACCGCCTCTCGTGGGTGCCGTGGGACCTGAGCAGAGGGCACCCAGATTCCCCCGCGCAGGCTTTTGTTGTTCAATTACAGGACTGCGATGTAACACAGCGTTGGCCCAGAGGCAACGCTACCAACCAGGTGAGCCTCGGCCACGGCTCTCCCGCCCACGCCCCGCCGGCCCTTGGCTGCGCCTCTGCGCTCAAGGTGGGGTCCTGCGGCCTGGGAACCAGCCTTCGGGAACTGCGTCTTACAGTGCGGTCCTCACCTTTTCTACTTCCCTGCATTTTGTGGCTTTTTCATAAATGCGAAGTGGGGCGCTGCCCGCCCCCAAGGTCATCCGCGCGGATGCGCCAGCCCAGCCGCCCCTGCGCGCGCCTAACGGACACTAGGGACCGTTGGTGCTCCAACCGGTGGTACGTGCCCCGCCGGGTGGGGGCGGGGAAGCGCCCGACCTGGGTGGGACAGGGAAGACTCGGTAGAGTTCAAGGTGTCCACACTGATGAGGGACAAGGAAGGGGGGGAAACCATCGTGTCTCCTCCTCCTGATAAACTCTGAGTGCGTCTGCGCCCCAGAATCCGTAGCTCAAACCGGAGACCCCTAAAGGAAGGAATGAGTCCCTATGGGTCCGCCTGTCCCAGACTCCCGCGTTGACCTTGTCACGTTTCTAGGATGCCCAAGTCCCCCCCCCCACCACCACCAGAAGCCTGTCCATGAAGTAGCACATCACCTCTGATTACCTGGCTCCTTCTTTCCATGATCAGTGGTTTGCACATTCACGTGTTTTTGTTACACGGCTCGGCTTCTAAGCAGGTCAGCGGCCCAGACCCCAGTGAAGGCAGCCGGACGAGGTCTGCCCAGCCTACAGCAGGAACCCAGGCCAGGCCACCTCCGGGCGCCTGGTTTCTCTAACACACTTTCTTGGCCTTCTCTTGCTCCTTGGGGTGGCTCTGTCCCAGGGGGCTAACGAAGCAACGTGCTTCCCATCATTTTAGGGGGTGGGAGGAAAACACCAAACTGCGCAAATCTGTGTAAACGGAGCAGGTCAGGCCCGAGAACATGGCGAGTGCCCTCGACTTGGGAATGTCTTACTGGGCAGCCTACCAGCACACAGCCACAGCGTAACCCATTCCCCTGCCCCCAGGCCCTGATTTCCCCTGGGCACACCTGCCCCCAGTGCACCTGTCAGAGACACACCTTCCCTTTCTCCCCCTCCCGCTGCTCACATCCGGGGTCACAGGCAGTCACGTTCTCCCTGGCCTGTTGGTCACCTCTGCCCTCTTCTTGATAAATGACAAGAGCCCTCCCACAGGCACATCTGATTACACATGCGTGTGCCCTGCCCCTGTGATAGATGGAGACCCAGCGAAAAGGCAGTGAAAAGCCAGACGCATCGCGGGAGATGATCCTGCCCCCCACCCCCAGCCCCCAAAATCTCGGCAAGAATCTTCCCTGCACGGAGAAGTAAGCTCCAAGTTCTCTAGCTCAATGCAGGTGAGACCGGGGAGCCCTAAGTCAGGGGCTGCCCCTCCTCTGTTCTTGCCTTGCTCCCAAGAGTTTCTTCAATTGAGTTTGTCACGTTCTAAGCGTTCAGAGGGGAGACAGCACTGAGCGAGTCTGTTGGTGAAACACACAGGAGCTCGGAGCTGCAGGCAGGCGCCCGGCTGGTCTGAGTGCCCCGCATGCAGAGGAAATAAAGTGGTTGGTAAGTTTGTTCTATACACTTGAGTTGAAGCTACTAGCAGGCACCCAGTCAGTCTGAGTGTGCCAACTGTCGGGGTTCAGGGGTACATACGGCAGCCAGCTCCCAGGGTCCCCTCACCCTCCTCTCCTAAGCCTTGGGATCAACACACAGCTTTAAAGGTTTTCTTTCCCAGCTAGTGGAGACCGTAGCTACAGAATTTCAGGGGCTCCCCCCCTCCTGCACCGTCATGGTTTTCGGTGTGATATTTGAATGCCTGACTTACTGGGATTCGTTCGGTCAGGGAGACACGTCTCCCTTTTGTTCCCAGCCTCCTACCTAAAGTTCTTTATCATCCTATGCTGGGCAGGGGCTACTCTATCTCCCCTCCAGCCACCACAAGCCCCGCACAACCTAACACCTGCCTTCCTCCCCTCCCCTCCCGCAGCAGTGCCTACACCCCTGCCCCTCACGATGCAGACCTGGCTGATGCCAGGTGCCCTCCTGCCCTCGGGCTCAGCGGCGGCCACCTTGCTTCCAGGTCTTGTCCCCTGTTCCCTCCTGGCATTCGTGCCCCTGAAATCTCAGTCCCCTTTTCTAAAAGGCCTTCCCAACTCTCCCTCGTTGGAATGTTCTCTCTCCCTGACGTTCCCATAGCAATTTGTTTGTACCTCCACTCGCTTCCTTCCAGATTTTGTCTTTGGCACATTGCACGCTCCAAGGATGCAAGGATCGTGCTTTTTCTTCCCCACGCCCTCTTCAGAGAATGGCTCCATGCTTTGTGGGTAGGAAGCATTGCTAAATAGCTGGCGCTGAATTGATGGGTAGGTGAGATCAGGACACTTGTAAGCTGCGGAGCCGGAGAATAGCGCCCCAAAGAAAGGCCGCAGCGTGACTGTGCTTAGAACGTGAGAAACTCAATTTTCAGAAACGTGTGAATGTAGGGCGTTGGAAAGAAAACTGTTTGGAGGAAGGCAGGGTTGGGTCTTCCTGGGCCAGCCACTCGTTGACCTTGTGGCTAGAAACAAGCCTCCCCTGTTTGAAAAAGCATTTGGATAATGACACCGTGTCTCTAAGAAGCACTTGTTCAGAGGACAGGACCCTCAGATCCAAAGCCCACACACAGTAGGTGCCTGGTACATAGTAGGTGGTGAGTGAGTAACATACGAGCGAACAAGTTGCAGCTTCCAACCGAGGTTTTTAAACAGAAATGCACTAAAGCAACGGGGTCCCGATGGCTCTCGTCTGAGGGCGATGTCACGGGAAAGTATGTGTAAAATGTGTCCCAACTCTGTACCCACGGAGCAACCTTTGGGCTTGTGGCTTAGGCTGGAGTCTGAGACGTTTGTCCCCAGACCCGAGCGTGGTCAGCCCGTGAGAAGCGCCTGGAGCAGCAGAAAGGGCGAGCGGTGGGGAAGAACAGCCATTTCCACGCCAGGCCAGACCCCTTGCTCTGCCGCTACCTGCAGTGCGAGTGCGGCGAAGGGACTGTCTCCCCAGTCAATTGTGTGTAAAAAGACAAGATGACAGGGAGGGCCAACATGCCCACCGCGTCTCCGCCACGTCTACCGCTGCTGCTACAGCGTCACAGATTACCAACCGCGTGACCTCCACCCAGTTTCACAGCTAGCCACCCCTCCTTGCAGAAGCAGGACGCCCCCTGGGACAGGCTCCGCCACACATGGAGGTGGGTTTGGGGTGCCTCCCCTGCAGAGCACCCCCAAGGGGCATCTGGAGCCTCCACCTAAAGCTGGGGCTTCTTTTATAAAACCAGAGGGTAGGGAGTTGGAGAGGCAGTTTACATAAACCCCTGTGAAAAGCTGATTCATTTTTTTAAATTTAATTTTGTTGTTGTTGTATTATTACATCCATCCCCTTTTTGCTCCCCTCTGTCCTCTTCCACACCCGCCCATTGCCCCCCAATGTCAGTCCCACCTGTTGTGATTCTTTTTTTTTTTTTTTTTTTGTTACGCAACAAATTTTATTTAGCATAGTCAGTCCCAACATTCAGCACAAAAAGTTTACAGAGGATAGAAAGTGCATTAATAAAAGCCAGTCTTTACCAAAAGAAAACAGAAAATATATTATTGATTCAAAATATTTTATACTTGAATGATAAACTGCAATAACTTATTCTGGGCACCTACTGGTCAGAAAAAGGAAGAGAAAAGAAGAATGTTTTACGAAGAGCTCAATCTCCAGCTGGTATTGGAGGTCAGTAGAGGTCACTGAGACCAGCAGTCTTTCTTGCTTTTTGCATTAGTGCCCTCAGCTGGAACTGTTTACGGGACAGAAGACATACATGCTTTAGGAAGACATCCAGGTCTATAACTCTCCGCCTCAAGGCCTCTCCCAGGTAAAAGATAATGTCTTCAATAGCGTTTTCCTCTGCATACAGATTTAGGATCTGTTTATATAGTGGGGCTGTGGGAATGATAACTTCATCAATATCGTTGCTCTCAGATTGATTTTCCATTTTCTCCAGAGCAGAGCTGAGTTCTTCATCCTTCTTTCTCAAAAGTTCTATGTTTTTGTCAACCTCAGCTACTTCTTGATCTAGGCACGTAACCATCTCTTCCAGTTTCTGGTGACTTTCTTTCAGGTCTTCCTCTGTTCGTTTCAGGGCATTGAGCTCTGCCTGGGCACGATCCATCTCCTCCTTCATCCGCCATCTCAGTTTGTCACTGACTGCTGAGATAAGAGAGGCTCGGATCGTGTCCTCACTGATTGTGCCATCTCTACTGGGACCAACAGTAGTCACAGGAGGCTGGGAGGGGTACTGGGAACTTGTTGTGGCAGGATATGAACCACCAGGTGGGTAAGGACAGCCTGAGTAACCACTGGGATTGAGAGAGTATCCAGGTGGGTATGAAGAGATTCCACTGGACATGCCTGGCATGTAGGAAGTATTTGGTGGCCCTGTTGCCTGGGATGGTGGATAGGATGCTGATACTGTAGGTCGTGAGAAGACTGGAGGTTCATCTCCAAACACCACAATCATGACCTGAATGAGCCCCAACAAGTCTGACTGTGGATGTTTCCATTCATGTAGATAAGGGAGATATATCTTCCCATTTGCATCAACATGCTTTCCTGTTTTAATAGTCATTGAACTAGCAGGCTTAACAAAACAGATAGGGGGATTATATGGGTATGTGTCCAGCAGCCACAGGCATATTGGAATATTGTATATATTACCTCTATAAGGCACAGGAATTGTTCCAGTGAGGTTCATTAGTTCTCTGGAACTGCCATCATTAAAAACGTATGAATCCAATACAGGTTTGAGATCTTTGTATAATGTAATAACATTGATAGTTTCACGTACAGTTAGGTCTCTGTATTTGTACTTGGACACCATTTTCTTGAGCTGGCTCTCCGACACCGCCATGGCTGCCACCTCCCGGCTCCTGTCCCCGCAGGCAGGGGTCAGCCGCTTGGGGGCTGCACCAGGCCGCCCCACACAGCAGCAGACTGAGTCGCCAGCCCCCCACCCCCCGGCCTCTAACAACAGGAAGTCCGTGATTCATTTTTAAAACCTACATTTGTCCCTTCTTACCTGTACTATGATTGCTGGCTCAAAGGTTTTCCCCAAGTTTTCCAGGGGCCACGGATCTGTAACACAGATACAAGCGTTTGGGCCCGAGACTTGATTTTATCGTAGGTGCCATTCAGTAGGGCAGCCGACTGCTGTTTCCTGGATGCTGACAGGAGACTGTAGGTCAGGAACAAAGGACTCATTGCCCACAGCACAGCAAGCTGCAGGGTGCCCTGCTGAGGTCAGGTTCCTGCCCACAAACCTACTAGACACAGAGGGCCAGTTGCCTGCCCTGCAGTGGGTGGCCCTGGGGGAGAGGAACCCCCAGCCCGGGGCCCACTGCTCTTGCAGTGACAGAAGCCAGCCTGTCCTCTGTCCCAGGTGCAGAGGTCGCCTCACCCATGCAGGCTGCGGGCTGCGTGTCTGAGAAACGGCCACAGTGAGGAGCGGCCCAGGCCTGGCCCCCCGGATCTGTTCCACGGGGTTCACAGGAACGTGGGAGACCCGGGGGAGCCCTTTCCAACACAAATGCTAGGGTGTCTGCTCCTAACTGAGCTAGTTTTTATTGAAGGGCATCATCTTCTTTAAACTCATGATGATAGAATGTGCACCTCCTGGCCCTTTGGCTCTTTTCTTCCACGGTGGGAACACACCGCAGGCTCTGTAGCCAGGACACCTGGGCTTGGGGTCAGATTGTCCATCTGCTTGCCATGTGGACGTGGCCAGGTGGTGGGCCGGCCTCTTCACAAGGCCGCTGACTTCGCTGGCTGACCTGCCCCGCCTTTCCCTGCAGCCTGGACCACAGGGCTCCCTGCTTCCAACCACCTTCTCTTTCCCGAAAGACGCCGCACTCCTTTCTCCTCTGGATTCATGTATGTTTGGTTCCCCTCCTGCCCCTCTTCGCCTTAGTTCATTTCTTCCTTTTCCAGACTTAATTCCCACAGGGCTCCTTTACTGACTGTGCTGTCTGTTGTCTTAGTGCCCTGTCTTTTCCTGCTTGGGGTTCATCGTGACCTACCCCGCCCCCCAATGATGCGGTAGGCTCTACATGACCCCACAGCCTGGGACCTCAGAGTCACTGTCTTCTTGGCTGCATTGTCCCCAGTGACAGCACTGAGAGCTTGAATTGCAATCTCTCCCTGCTGCACAAGGCTCTGATTCCCAGGATTCCAAGCAAAGCACGTTGGAGGAAGCAACACAGGGTAGATATTAAGAAAGCACAGTGGATAAGGTGCTGGCCTGCAAACCCAAAGGTCGCTGGTTCAATTCCCAGCCAGGGCACAGACCAGGTTGCAAGCCAGGTCTCCAGCCAGGTCTGTAGCTGGAAGCAGGTGAAAGGCAACCATACATTGATGCTTCTCTCTCTCTCTTCCTTCCCCTCTCTCTGAAGATAATAAAAATCTTTAAAAAAAGGACAAAGAAAAAGAAAGAAGGCAGGCTCTGACTCTGGCTGGTGGCACAGTGGATAAGGCACCAGCCTGCAATCCCAAGGGTCGGTGGTTTGATCTCCAGCCAGGGCACATAACCAGGTTGCAAGCCAGGTCTCCGGCCAGGTCTGTAGCTGGAGGCAGGTGAAAGGCAACTGTACATTGATGTTTCTCTCCCTTTATTCCTCCCTCCCTGCCCTTCTCTCTGAAAATAATAAATAAAATCTTAAAAAATAAAAATAAAAAAGACACATCAGTTTAGGTTTAGAATTGATATTGAGTCCTATAGAGCAAGATAATTTTTACTATTTTCTTAACTTGAAAAGGAAATAACTAATAGATGAAGGATGAATGAATAGGAAGACAGATAGGAATATGATAGATGGATGATAGACAGACAGATAGGTGGGTAGATAATAGAGCTGAGACACAGATGTCCAGGGGGAAGAGACCCATTCACCATGCAGAAGAGCTCTAAGTATTGTGTGTAGATACTTTACCCGAAAAGAGGGGAAACCTGACTCCCCATTAAGTCCACATGGCATGGACTTCAGAAGAACAGAGGGAAAAAAGAGTGACTTCATTAACCAGGTGATTCCAGTCAAGATCAATAGTCATAAATCATGTTGATACTGTATGCCCTTGATCTGATGTGATGAAATGGCCCTTCACCTGTATGACCTCCCTCCACACATCACCCTATTCTAATCATGAGAAAAGCATTGGATAAATTTCAGTAGGGGGCAGGATGAAATAGAGCTGACCTGTACCCTTCAAGACTACTGTGAACATCAAAAGCAAGAAAATGTCTTGAAAACTGTCACAGCCACGATGAGTGGAGGAGGATAGGATACCTAAAGGCAGTGTGGTGTCTTGGGTGGGGTCCCAGAACAAGATAAAGGACATTAAGTAAAAACTGAGAAAAAGCCCTGGCTGGTAGCGCAGTGGATAAGGTACCGGCCTGCGAACCAAAAGGTCGCAGGTTCGATTCCCAAGGGCACATAACCAGGTTGCAAACCAGGTCTCCAGTCAGGTCTGTGCCTGGAGGCAGGTGAAAGGCAACCATACATTGATGTCTCTCTCCCTCTCTGCCTCTCTCTCTTCCCCTCTTTCTGAAAATAATGGAATAAAACCTTTAAAAAAAAAAACTGAGAAAACATGAATAAAGTTTGGACTTCTGTTAATAAAAATATATTGACATTAGCTCATTAATTTAAACAAATGTAGCATACCAATGTAAGATGTTAATATAGGAAATATATGGGAATTCTCTGTACATCTCAATTTTTCTGTAAATCTAAACCTGCTCTTAAAAAGTCTATTTAAAACATAACTATTATCTGGGTCATATCAAAATATGTCAAAATATCAGGCAAAATAGACTTTAAGGCAATTATATGACTATAGACAGAAACATTCCAAAATGATAGAAAAAGCCTATACCTTAAAATATATTTAATACTTATAAATGTATGTGCCTAATAATAGCACAAAAGGAAGAAATAGACAATTCCACATGTACAGGGTGCATGTGATAAAGTGGCAGAATTTTAGTAAAATAAACAACATATCACAAAAGTGTTCTATTTTGAAATAAATTTATTCTTACATGTAAATACATAAACATAGTCATTATTTTGTTAATTGCTAAAAAAAATAGTCTCCATTTGCTGCAATAATAGACTCCATTCCACTTGGGAATCTTGAGCATGCTCTAACTTTTCCTTATCCATGGACATCATCATGTTTTCAATCTTAGCTTTAACAGCCTCTTCATTGGAATGAGGTTGTTTAGTAACTTCTCTCTCACAAACGCTCCATATATAATAGTCTAAAGGATCTGCATCTGATGAACTAGGCGGCCAGATTTCCTTTGACCAGAATTCAGAAACAATGACACTGAGACATTCTTGCACCTTTTTGGCATTATGTGCTGATGCACCATCTTGTTGGAAGATAAAATGATGCCCATTTGCAACTTGCTTCATCCACAGCACAACTTCTTCTCTCAAAATGTTAAGGGAAACATCAGCAGTCACCTTCAACCTTGTGGAAAAAAAAATGTGGGGTCATGCTATCTCCTTCATTGCTGACAACACCTAACACATCACTGTAACAGGAAATTTCATTTTCATGACAATTGGGACTTCATTAAGATTCTCACAGAGCCACCTGTATGTCTTCTGTTGACTATTTGGTCCTGTTGAAAATTCTTTTCATCAGAGAAAAAAATCAGAGGGTTTTTTCCTTTGGGATTTTTCAATTCTGTTAGCAGTTTCCTTGCTTTTTCAAAGTGCCTTTCTTTTGTCTGCTGTGTCATAAACTGGCCTCTTCTAAGAACATATAATCTGCATCTGATTTCTTTAGCAATAATCTTGTGAACCATTGCATCCGACATCTGCAGTTCTCTTGCTAAGGAGCACATTGACTTTCCTGGATCTTCATTGATGATCTCCTGGATTCTGTGTTCAATCTCTGGGCTTGTGCGATCCTTGCGTACCTCATGCATTTTCCTTGTTAGTGTGGTGACATCAGGATCAGCATCATACACTTCCTTCATGCCGTCAACTGTATGTAAAGGGATGTTATTGAAGTCTGCAATTTCCTTAGCATTTCACCCTGCACACAATCCAGAAACTCTGGTTGCTCTAACATAGTATTCCTTCAACATGATGGTGCTCTCAGAATTATACTTTATATCTGAAACAATGGTATAAGATCATAACCTTAGAAACAGTTTTTCAAAATTAATGAGAAGCACGTGAAATAAGGAGATGCAACGTTATTGCCAACGTATCATGTGCACCCTGTATAGTTGGATATTTTAATAGCCTTTGAGAAGACAAAAACAATTAGGAAGGGTGTAAATGATATGAACAATCATGTCGACCACCTAATGTACTTGACACTAAACAGCCCCAGAACACATATTGTTTTTAACACATGTGGTGCGTTCACCAAGTTAGACCATAAAGGAGGCAATTAAACAAATCTCGGTAGATGTCAAAAGATGAAAATCTTGTGAAGGATGTTCTCTAAAATGTTGGCATCATCGCAGCTAGCTCAAGCAGTCTTTGCAGCCCTCACCCCACCCCCACCCTGGGCGCTGTGCTTCTCAGAGCTTCCAGGGTGCTGCTGATGGGAGCTCATTCCGATAGCCTTCAAATGGGTCCTCTGCCTCCATCTGTGGGCTCCATGCCCCCTGGTGAAAACTTCCCCCAAGGAAACCAGAACACTCCAGTTAAAACTGAAGGAAGATCATGTGACCCCTTGGCTGAGAACCTGTGCTGGCTGCCCATGTCACTCAGAACCAGTCCTCAGCAAGGCCTCGAGGGCTCTCTTCCACCCGAAGCCCTCAGTTTACCGCTCACTCACTCAGTTCCAGCCACGGCAGTCTGCGTGCTGTTGTTGGATGGTCAGGGACAACCCCCCACACACACAAGCTTGTGTGCATGCACACCCTTGGCACACTGGCTCCTGTGCCTGGAAGCCCATCCCCCAGAACCCAGGAGACTTGCTCCCCAACCTCCTCAGGTCACGTCATCGGGGGAGCATCCCTGACAGCCCGTCCTACCTATACCCATCACCTGTCCCTATGTCCTCCGTCCTCCAAAGACCTAAGGTGGGTACCCTCCCCCCGAAACTCACAGTTGGAGCCCAGCCCCCGATGTGATGGTAGATTAAAACCTCAGTTCCTGAACCTAATTCACTCCAGAAATCTGAGAAGTGATTTGTTCAAAAGCCAATTCTTCTTAGTCACCTGAGAGACATGTGGCTGATCATGCAAGTGTGCTCAGCACAAACGGGGTGTCCGGTAGAGAATCGAGACCCGAAGTCTCATGAGACCCCCTGGGACCTTCTTTCCATGAACAACTTAGCTGAGAATTGAATTGTTCAGGAGAAGTGAGGCTTGACTGTATCTGGAGATGGTGCCTTCAGGGGCATTAGGTTTAGAGAAGGTCCTGGAAGCGGGGTCCTCACAAGAAAAGGAACCCCCACTACAACCCCACTGGGCTGGCATCCTGAACTTGGGCTCCCCAGCACCCAGCACCAGGAGAAACCCAGGTTTGTTGTCTGAACCACCAGCCTCTGGATTTTGCTACAGGAGCCCAGGGTCAGACACCCACCTCGCTCTTCTTTCTCAGTGTATCCGGTTGGAGCTGGTCTCTTCCTGGGAGGAAGATCCATCAGGGCAAGGCCTTTGCATTTTGTTCTTCTGTTCTTTTCTAAGCAACATTCCGTACATGTCTGTTGAATGGATGAATCTAATTTTTTTAAGTCAAATACTTCTAAATAATGCAGAGTTGGTCGTTTATGCCTCTAGTCCACAGGGGACTGCTCCCCACGCCCTTGGCCCCAGAAGTGGAATCTGCTTCGGTGGTGGAATTGCCGGTGGCTGACGTAACAATTTTAGGTCATTAATATGGATGGCAGTAAGAACTGTAATGTTTTTTTTTTTTTTTTGTAATGGTTTTTTAAATGCAGGCATAAGACAAATAGAAAACAACCTTTTAAAAAATTTTTTCAATCATTGAAGCTAGTGCCTTATGAAAATACTGAGGAGTGAAGAAGAAAAGAACTTTGGACAAGCTGATTGTTTCTTGGAACAAGCTAAGAATTTTCATTTTGTTTTGTGTTTGGTTTTGTTTTTATTCTAGTTCCGAACATGTGAACTTTCTGAGTTGTTAAGAAGCCTGTGCCATCTGGTGTATTTTTCAGTTCATTTGTTAGACAACATATGAGGAAATATGGTCTATTTCATCCCTTTTTCTCTCTGAATGGCTATTTAAACACAGGTAACAGCACCCAGGACAAACTGGAGGAGCAGGCTCTGTGCCCACCAGAGCTCACCTGCTGCCAACAGCTGCCGTGTGACGGCGACCCAGCAACGGGGCACAGCAGGGCTGGACAAGTGCCCCAGCTGGGCCCCTGCAAGAAGTCCTCGTGTCAAGAACTTGGGTAAATGATTATGTGACATACGCTATTCACATAATTTCCCAGCAGAGAAGGAAAAGGAACCAAGCAGAAGGGAACAGGGGGAAAGGAAAAGTGAAGGCACTATGTACGTCACATGTCAGTCTTGCTTAGGAGATCAAGCCAAAAACATATACAAGGCGAAGGTGCGCCCCAGTTTCAGCCATAAAAATTCAAATAGACAGTCTTACATCTGCCAAGAGTTCCGCACTTGGTTTCTGGCCAAAAATATGAACGGGTTTACATGGCATGTGCCATGTTCTTCAGACAATGTACATTTTTATGAACCAAGTTTGCCTTTTGTGTGGTTATTCTGTTTGGACCAAGGCATAGACAATATAAACCTTTAATCTAAGTCTTACAAATTAAGAGCGCTCGGGACAAACCCCCGTGTGCAGCGCCCATGTTGTGGGCCCGCAGACTCAGGAATCCGCATCTCGCCCTAAGGCCCGTGTCCAGGGTGCCTCTCCTAATGTTTCCTTTCGGCAGCTGGAGTAAAATTTCCCACAGTGACAAAGTGAAGTGTCCTTCCCTCACCCATGAGGCTGAGTGACAGAGTGTCCACCCCGAGCGTGAGCGGCTGGAGGCTCCCCAGAAGGCTTCTTGCTGTAAACACGACTTCGACTCTCAGGTCCTCCTCCCGCCTTACAAAACCAGAGCATTTCCTATTATAAAATAGCTAAGCGGGTTCTATGATAAAATAGCTAAGCGGGTTCTAAGTCGCTTCCCCCTCTGAGAGTGTAGTTTAACGCTGCTCAGACTACTTCGTAAACGGACTGCGGCACACGCGCACGTACATGCGTGCACACACGCACACACGTGCACACACTCAGCCGCGAACGGGGACCGCTTTCGTGCCGGCCCTTGCGGGGCATCAGTGCTGGGACGTCGTCCTGCAAAAAGCGGCGGCGCCGGCGCGGCCCGGAAGGGGGCGTCTGAGAAGCGCGCGCAGAAACGTCCGCGGCCGCGCTCAGCCTCCAGGCGCGCGGGTACCGAGGCCGGGCAATGTCTGGGGGGGCCCGTGCCAGCTCAGCTGGGGACCCATCGGAACTTGTAGCCGCCGCTGGCCGTCCGGATGGTGAAGGCGTTGCCCTGGGGGAAGGCGAGGGTGCGGATGGTGCTGTGGCTGCGGATGGCGGTGCAGAAGGCGCCGAGCTCCCCCAGCTCCGCGCCGCTCGGGGCGCCGCAGGTGGTGCGCAGCCCCCGGAAGCTGCCGTGCAGGGGCCCCGGCCCGCCGGTCGGGCTCGCCGACTCCGGCTGCGGGCGGAGCCGCTTGGGGTCGTGGCTGTGCAGCGCTTGGTCGCAGCGCTCGGAAATGTCCCTCAGGATGGCGTCCACCTGCGCGCAGGCCTGCCCCGCCGCGCCCAGCACCTCCTCCAGGCTCCGCTTGGCGGTGGCCCTGAGCGCGCAGGGCTCCTGCGGGGTCATCAGCTTCTGCAAGACACGCGGATCGGGCGCTGGGGCTGCGGCTGAGCCCCGCTGTGACCCGCGGCTCCAGCCGACTTCTCCGCCCCGCCCCGCCCGACGGGGAGCAGACGCCGGGTGCCCGCGGCCCGTGGCGGCCCCTTACGTCCAGCGCCGAGGCCAGGTGCCGCGTCCGGCGCGCCAGCTCCCTCAGCCGCACGTTGCGCTCCGCGAGCCGCGCGATCTGCTCCTGCTTCTGGGTCAGGGCCGCGTGCAGCTGCGGGACGCGGGCACTGAGACCGGGCACTCGCGCCCGGGCTCACCGTCCTCCGCGCCCACGGAGCGCAGCTCCCAGCGCCCGTGAGGGCGGCCGAGGGCGCTTACACCGGGGAGAACTAGAATTTCCTTTCCGCGCGCAGCACCGAGACGGGAGGCAGCTCGGCCAACCCGGCTGCGGGACGGACTAGGGCAACGCCCACGGGCTCCGCCTTCCCAGCCTTGGTTTCCCTGCCTGGACAATGGGGCGGCCAGAGTGTCCGGCGCAAAGGCCGTGGCTGTAAAAGGCGAGCAGAGCGTACACGGGGAGGCACCACACAGGCGCACAGACGCCCGCGGTCGATACGGTGGCCCATTAGAACCTGGGAAGCTGGGGTCACATTATTCCCACTTAGCGAAGCTGGAAACTGAGGCAGGGCCCCGAAGCCACCCGCGGGCCACTGCTTCCCGGTGCCCCGGGCCCCACACCCCGTCCTGCCCCAGGGTTGCCGGCCGCCAGCCCAGAGTCCCTACTTGGTTGTTCTCAACCAGCGCGTCCCCCAGTGCCCTCTGGTCCTGGTCAGCCGCCTCCCTCCAGGGCTGCTCAGAGGGGCGCGCAGCCACAGGGTGCGGATGCTGCGGCGCCCGCGGGTCCGGCGGCAGCGGCGGGGACAGGCAGGGCCCGAAGGGCAGTGGGTCGCAGGGGGAGAAGGGGAAGGCTCCGCTGTCCAGGGCAGGAGACATCAGGGAGCACGAGTCTGCGGGAGAGGGGAGCGGGGTTTGCAGCGTCAGGCTGGCGCAGGGACCGGACGCCACCGCGTGCGGGGTTGCTGGAGACGCGCTGCAGTGAGTAAAGCGTCCCCTCCGCACCCGCATCCCCGCCCCAGGCCCTCGGATTCCCACGCAGGGCTCAGCTGCCTGAGGTCACACAAGTCCTGGCCCCCGCACACTCCGCCCTCTCCCTGCCACAGGGCAGAGCGGACCGGTCACACCCGCGAACGCAGGAAGCGCTGGAGACCCAGATTCACCTTCTCCTTTGGGGAGGCTGGGGTCCCCTACACATCGCAGAGCGCGACCCTTGGCCAAGCGGCTGGTGAGCCTTGGCCAGTGCTGGGTGTACCGCCGCCGCGGCCATGAAGCCGAGCTAGTCTGGCGGGGCGGGGACACCCCGTTGAGGAGCCGCAGAGCGTCACTTGCCTGCAAGCAGGTCCTCCACCGCGTCCCTGAAGTCCTGCTGATCCGAGTCCGCCGCCCTCGGCAGGGCAGCAAGGTCCTGAAGTGAACCGGACAGGTAAGCTGCTTAGAGTCGAGTGCCGCAGGCCTGGGACACTTTCTCCACTGACAACTGTCCCCTGGCGCCTGTACGCGCATTCCAGGGCAGAGTCTCCCGCCTGAAACTCAAGGCTCCAGCGGAGATGCGGGAGGAGCCCGGCAGGCAGGCACACTGGCCCCTGGGGCCGCGGCCGGACTGCGCTTCATGGAACCGCAATCAGGAGGCTGTGTGGGCTCCATCCCTGCTGGTGCCCGCCTCTGGCAGCCCACCCTGCCGGTCACCTTGTCGCCCCATTGGTGGGCCACCAGCCAACCAGCTGCCTGCGGGGCATCCCCCATGGGCAGGGGAACTCAGGCCCACTCACCTCTGACCTGCCCGGGAGCCACCCCTCTAGATCCCAAGCACCTGCGCCAACACTCCCAGACCACATGGTGCAGAGTCTTACAGGGCAGTGGCTTGAGGCCACATTTCACCCCAAGCCTCTGTCCCACGAGACCCCTCCTGCCCCACAAAGGAAGGGAAAGGCTAGACTAAGGGCTAAGACAGGGCAGGGACTCCTGGAAAGAGCTCCCGCCCAGCACGCTGTAGGCTGGTCCCTGTTGCTCTTGGCCCTTAAAAAAAACAGGGTCCACCCTGGCTGGTGGCACAGTGGATAAGGTGCCAGCCTGCAAACCCAAAGGTCGCTGGTTCGATCCCCAGCCAGGGCACATAACCAGGTTGCAAGCCAGATCCATAGCTGGAGGCAGGTGAAAGGCAACCATACATTGATGTCTCTCTGTCTCTCTGTCTCTCTGTCTCTGTCTCTCTCTCTCTCTCTCTCTGCCTTTCTCTCTTCCCCTCTCTCTAAAAATAAATAAAATATTTTAAAAATTTAAAAATAAAAATAAAAACATTTAAAAAAAATCAGGGTCCACTTGTCCCTGCAGCGGGCTGCACTTCCAGCGCCTGGAGCCGGTCACGCTCCTGGCTCCTGCAACCTGCCAGGGAGCCCAGGACGCTTCCTACCCACTTCACCCCACACCCGTTAGAGTTGACGAACCTCTTCAATGGAGCCTCTCCCTTCCCTCTCACACAGGTGCGGGACAGTGGGGACCAGGAAGCCACCAGCCTCCTCTGCACGTGGAGTTCAAAGAACCTGCCATGCCCAGGTGGCCCCGCTCTGAAACCAGGGAGCTGGGGCTGGTGCCCAGAGTGCCGGGGGCTGTTTCTGAGTTCCTGCTGCCACACCCCACGTCTCCAGCTTCACCTGCCTTCCAGGAAAGCCTGGCCTTCCGAGCAGACTGGGAAGAAGACTTTAGAGGGGTGTGGTGTGGTGGGTGCCTGGGGCATGTACCCCAAAATATCTCTTCTCCTCGTTGCACGACTGCTGGTTGGTAGATTCCTTTAAGTGGTCCCACTCTTCTCCCTAAGCCTGCCCTTACACCATTTGGAGGTTTGTAAGAAAAACGTATTCTGACCCTGGCTTCAAGGACTGCAAGAGTCAGTTTTCCTCAGGGCGGGCAGCCTCAGCAGGGTGGCCTCCGGCACCAGGGCGGTGGAAAGCAGCTGAGGAAGGAGAGGCGAGGCGGGAAACCTGAAGCATGCACCCTGCCCTGGTGGAAGGCTCGGGTGAGCAGGCCCTGCTCCAAGGGCGGAGAGGGGTGGTGGACAAGTCCTGGCCATGAGGAGCCTGGAGGTGAACTCAGCAACTGGGGCCCAGGGCCGCTCCCCGGGCTGGCCAGGCCTGGACCGCAAACCCTCCCCCAGAGCAGCGCCCTATCCACCCGCCTGCCCGGCAGGAAGGAGGCTGGGAGAGGTGACCCGAGCTGGCAGCCCAGGGGGATCCTGCCCTCTGCATCAGCCCTGCCTCCTGCAGGACCCGTTGGGCCATCTTGTGTGACCTCTGTTCTCAAAGCTTTAGATCCTACCTTCCCAATGAGGCAGAAATCTGGCATTTCTCCAAGTACAGCAGCAGGGGGGGAGGGGAAGGAAGGGGAGGGGGAGAGAGGAGGAGGGAAGTAGGGAGGGAGGGGAGGAGGAAGAGGAGGGGAAACGAACTTGGGCCCTAACCTCACACTCAAGTTCTGTTCACGAAAGGAACCATTTGGCAAGAGCCTGCTTGTCTTTGGACCTCGGTGTTGGGGTGAAGGGAGTGACGCGGCTCTGGGTCGGCTGAAAGCCCCGGTGCTGTCTCCCCTTATTTGAGCATCCAGGTCTGCAGAGCAACGGACCGGCCTCCACAGGGCTGTGCCCGCTCTTACCTTTGCTGTGACGTCTCCGCTCCCAGGGGCCGCCCACCCAGAGACCCCGGGGCTCAATCCCAGGTCTAAGAGGCACCCAGAGGAGGCCCTGGGCGGCTCTGCTCCATTGCCAACTGCAGTTGTGTGTGTGTGTGTGGGGGGGTCCTATCTTCTAGGGAACTGGTACTCCTGGGTGGCACTCAGCTGGACCCCTGCCCTGCCCTGGGCACTTCATGTCCTGTGGGGAGCAGGTTCAGCCTCCCAGATGCCAGTGCCCAGTGCCACCAGCAGCTTAGGGAGTGTTAGACCCCCCAGCAGGGTGGGGCGGGAGTAAGAAGGTGGGTTTTGTGGAAAAGAAGGAAGTCAAGTGCCTCCTTATCTCCTGAGGGTCAGGAACGTAGCCTTTGAAGGGGGAAGAAAAAAGACACTTCAGAACTGCTGAAGGGCTCCCTCCGCAGAGAGGAAGGTGCTCTGCTTGGATGTCTTGTCTTCCAGGGTCCTTTGTTCCTCTTCCACTTCCCCCAAACGTAAACTCTCTCCATCTTTTCCAGTCTTGACCCAGAAGCCATGCTCGGATCGCCAAGCTCCTTTGCCACCCGGGAACGGAGAGCGGTTGCTGGAGGCCGGGAAGGGGCGCGGCGGGTGCGCCGCGAGCACCTGGTCCCGCGGGAGCCATGGCTCTGCCGCGGGGTGGGCGCGCTGGGAATGGACGCAGGTGAGCCCCGCCCGAGGCGCCCAGAGCATCGCTGACCCGCGTCCGTGGGCGAGACTCGGGGCGGAGGGGAGCCCGGACCCTCCGACTCAGATTCCGGCCCCACGTCCCCTCCCTAGCCAGGCACGCCTGCGCCCCGGGGGTCGCAGCCTTGAGGGGACCAACCCCGTGGCCCTGAAGTCAGATGTGGACGCCGGGAGGAAGGGGAGGTACCTGCCAGCAGGATGGGGCGCCGTCGGGCTCGAGGAACGAGCAGTCGGCGAGGTCCTGCAGGTCGATGGTGGTGAGGGCTGCGCGGGGAGAACGGGGGCGGGCGCACGTGAGCGCGAGCCGCGGCCGGGCCGTAGGAGCCGGGGCGCCGCTGGTCCCGGCCGCCGGCCCGCTGCCCCTCACCCGGAGCCTGAGGGTCGCGCGCGGCCACGGGCTCACCTGGTAGCGCAGCGGGCTCGGCGCCCGCGCTGTCCTCATACACCGACACCCGGCTGCCGCTGCCGCCGCCGGGGAAGACCTTGTGCGGGAGGGCGAACTAGGCGGCACAGAACCGACCGCGGGTCAGTGCTCCGCGACCCCGGCATGCGCCCCCGCGGCCCAGCCCCAGCGCGGGCCCCACCTTCTCCGGCCTCCCGGGCTTGCCCAGGGGCCGGTCCCGCAGCTCCAGGATCCTGTTGGGGCAGATGCTGTCGAAGGCCCGGCGTCCCGGCACGGCGCCCTCGCGCGCCTGCATCGCGCCTCACCGCCCGCCGGCCTCGGCGCGGGAACCCGGCGGGCTGCTCCGAGGCGGCGCCCTGCGCTGGGACAGCAGCTGCACTTGCGCTGCGCTGCCCACGGGCTCGGAACCGGAGCCTTCGGGGGTCGGGCAAGCGCGTGGCGGGTGGAGCCGAGGGGCGGGGGAGGCCGCGGGCGGGAGGGGCGGCTCGCGCCGGAGGTGGCGCCTTCGCGGGGACAATCTGCGCGCGGGTGGAGGCGGCCAACCCTCCGGCAGCGGCTTCCCCCGGGAGCTGGGAGCCGCGGGCGCCGGGCCTGGGCCCGCCAGCGCCCTTTCGGTGACGGTTGGCGCCGCCACCTCCTGGCCGCGCCAAAGGCAGGGAGGGCGGGAGGGCAGCCGCCCCGCCACCCCCAGCCCCGGGCCGCCTTCCCGCGGGGACAGGGGGTGAGACTCGAAGGATCCTTATTCCATTTTCTTCCTCCGCGGCGACAGAGCAGGAGCTAAAGTGCGGCCTCCAGAGCCAGTCCCAGCCTCGCCCGCGGTTGCCGCCCCCGCCCGGAAGCCGCTCCCCAGGCTCGGGGGCTCCCGGCCCGACTCACCCCGGGCCCGCCTGATCTGCGCGGCCTGGAGTCCGAGCGCTTCCCGGGCAGCGCCAAGAGCGGCGTCGGGCGAGAAAAAGGGACACCTGCCAACTCCGCTCCGGTTTCTGGAAAGGCTGCAGCGGACAGTGCCGGAGCCCCAGGGCGAGGTCCGTCCCCGCGCCCCGGACGGCAGGCCCGGGCGCCCCTGCGAGGTGGGTGCCCTCCTAGGCCTGTCCCGGGAAGGGCGGCTGCCGGTCCCGGTGAGGTTCCCTCTCGGGGGGACCCCCCATATCTGTCCAACTTGAACAACGGTCTGAAGTTGTGGCCTCCTGCTGGGCGCCGTGTATCTCACACCTCCCACTAGTGGCGAAACAGCCCCTTCCTTTGTACCTGGTACCTGGGCTAATAAACACGACCCCCTCCCGTGTTCCGCAGAAACGCGCGGCAGAGCTGGTCTCCATTCGCAGGCTCTGGTCCCCCCGTGGCCGCGGTAGCCCTGCTGCGCCAGGCCAGTCAGGAGAGCTGGGGGTCACCACTGCGGTGACCACCTGTGGCTTTAATTTAAGGCCAGAGTGCCTGGGGGGATCGGACCCAGATGCACGCACCCGGCTCTTGAGGAAGAAGGGAACACCGACTTCGATAGGTTGCTGTGAAGATGAGATTATTTGCGTGGGGAGCGGTGTGGATAAATTCATGTCATGGTCGGGAGCCTTCTCCTCGCCCCTGCCGGCCGCAGCCTGTTCCTGGCTCCCAGCCGCTCTGCCGCCCGCCAGCCCCTCCCCCTCCCAGTCTGTGAAAGGAATAGTGGGGCTGAGCTTGGTTGTGGGGAGACCTCTGCCCCTAGAGACCACCACCGATTCTCCAGAACAGAACCGTTTTCCATCACTGACTTCCAAATTTGGGTAGAAAGACAGGACATTGCACATGAAAATACACTGGGTTAGCAGAGCTGGGGGTGCGTGGTTGCGTGACTCCCAGGCTGGACTGTTGTGGAACCACACGGCCCGGGTCCCGGGGGGCTGAGGGAGGGAGGGATGTCCCCCCAGTCCCCCTGTCGCTGGTGGGGCTGCCTCCCCCCCCCAGCCCACAGCCGGGCTCCTCCGGGGGCTGTGGCGTTCGGCACAGATGATGCCTTTTCTCAAGTCGCTTGGGGGTCACCATGTCCCTCTGCCTAGCCCAGGAGGCAGGGGTCCCCAGAGCTCGGCAGATCAATGTCAACACCCTGGAGGAGCTCAGAGGGAGGCACGCCAGCCTGGAGGGTGCGGTGCACACACGTGAAAAAGTGCACGGACGGGCCTCTACATTCGCTTTATGGCGTATGCTTGTCACGTATTGAGTCCTAAATGCAAATAGGACATGACTCCCATCCCCCCAAAAGACCTTTGTTTCTTCAACCATACAGAAAACATGAATAAACGGTGCCATGAACGGTATCATCACCTCCGACGGGTCACGTTTTCCTGTATTTGCTTTCTCTCCACTTCTGTGTTTTTCTCTGTGTAACCTCGCTCCGCACCACCCCCACTTTGTCATGCAGGCTGCCACGTGTCCCTGATGACTTGCGTGTGCCAGGACGTGTGCAGGGGGATTTGAGGTCCTACCTCAGCCCTGCCAGCTAAGAGCTGTTCCCATGCTCACAGGAGAGACTTCGATTTCTTTAAGGTCACCCCGCAAACGGACCAGATTCCGCCTGTTTCATTAGTACTTGATGTAACAGACTCATTGAGGCTTCACAGCGGCCCGTGCTGTTCCCACTTTCACAGGAGAGCCTTTGATTTCTTTAAGGTCACCCTGCAAACGGACCAGATTCCGCCTGATGCATCAGCACTTAATGTAACAATCTCACGGAGGCTTCCCAGCGGCCCTGTTAGGGATGGTGCACCACTCGGGGCTCAGTTTTCTCAGCCCTGGCGGCACCTGTATGTACACGGGGCAGGTTGCGCCATGTGGCGAGGGTGTGCGGGGCGGGTGGGATGCCGCTCACGCGCCTCCTACTCCCGGTGGCACCGGTGGACGTCTCTGGGCCCAGCCTCCCCGCTGAGAAGCGAGGCACCAGAGGAACCTCCCGCGAGTGCTGAGTGGAAGCAAGGGTGCCGAGAGGTGCCTGAGGCGCTGGCGCCCTGTGAGGGGCTCACGCGTGGCGGGTGGAAGAGACGCTCAACTGTAGAGCCACCGCGGTGCCGGGGAAAGGGCTCCACTTGGAGCGGCCACGCCTGCGGCAAAGCCTGGTCGCCAGCACCTGGGAGGAGGGGCCCCTTCAGATGCTGGTGCACCTGTGCAGCCAGGAGGTGCCAACCGCCCTTGGCACCAGCACATGCGCCCTGGCTCCTACACGGCACAGACGGAGGCGAGAGCCCGCAGCCCTCCCACATCCTTTGGGCTTCTCCAGGCGACTGACAGGTAGGGGTCACAGGACACAGCCCTCAGGTGATCCTGACTTCCCTGCTACCAGGAACCGGGGCTTCCCGGCCTCGCCTGACCCGGTGTTGGTGTAGAGATGCCAAAAGCGGCATGGAGCCCAGCGGGGAGGGGGCCTCTGTTGTCGCGCTGTTGCCAGTGCCTCCAGTGCCCCGAAGCCTTCACCACCCACCCTGGTGACGAACAAGCCCAGGGGGAGCATTCAGACACACCAGGACTGACGGACAGAAGACGGACAACCTGTTTATTGGGCAAGGACGGCTCTCTCCTGTGCCCCAAGCAAATAAACACACGACCAGACATTCATATACACACCGGTGACAGCCTACAGGCTGAGCCGGTGCCCACACGGAAGCCAGGACCCCTCACCTGGGCGGGCGCCACACTCTCTGAAAACCTCAGGAGAGGCCCAGGCGGGAGTGGGGGGAGGGGGGTCCCTAGAAGGAGACCGAGGTCAACTTTATTCCAAGCCCGGGGTCAGGCTGCACTTGTCACAGATCTGGAGGGGCAGCCTGGGAGCCAGGGAGGCCGCGTTGACGGCCACCAGCAGCCGCAGCTTGGCCAGGCAGTCCTGCAGCTCTGGCTCCGGGTGCCCGCCCAGGCGGGGGTCCATGGGCTGTGGGAGCTGCAGCAGGCGGTCGGCCAGCGCCAGGCAGCACGCGGCCAGCAGGGAGGGCTCGTATGTGCAGAACGCGTAGTCCGCCAGGCTCAGCTCCGCCAGCGCCTGCGCCAGCCCCTGCGCCTCCAGGGCTCGGGAGGCCGCCGCCTGCCCCGCGTCCACGCGCGCGTGGGTGAAGTGCTCCAGGAAGAAGCCGACGGTGGGCGCGGCCAGGCGGAAGCGCAGCTTGTGCAGCACCACGCGCTCCAGGTTGCAGAGCTGCTGCCGGGAGAAGGCGCCGCAGCACAGGGCCAGGAGCTGCTCCACGCGCGGGGGCTGCACCTCCACCTGCGGCACAGGGCGCTCAGCCCCCGCCGCACACCCGGGAGAACCCGCGCTCCCCGCCCGACCCCTCCAGCCAGACAGACGGCTAGGGAGTCGCCTCGCCATTCCTCCCGCTCAGGCCGCCGGGGCTGCTTTGCAGAACATTTAGAGGCTGGGACAGCGGCGCTGCAAGAGCTGTTGGGACGGACCCAGGGGATGGACCGAGGGGCGGACCGCAGCCTGTTTCGGGCCTGGCAGGGGTTGTGAGGTGAGGCTGCGGGGGCGCCAGTCTGCAGCCGTCTGCGGGAACCAGCCCTAAGCCGCGCGCGCTGGGAAACGGGAGGCCGGAAGGGCCGGAAGGCGGGGTCCGGGCCCGCGGGCAGGTACCTGTTTGCAAGCCAGCAGCAGGGACGCGACCCCGAGCAACTGGAAGCAGTCGGCAGCCACGGGCGTGGTGGCCAGGAAGCGGTCCAGGGTGTTCGCCGTCAGGCACAGCGACTCGAAGGAGAGGCCGAACTGGCGGTGCACGCGCAGCAGCCAGCTGACCAACTTGCGGCGCGAGTCGGCGGTTACCTGCGGGGGCGGGGCAGGCGGCCGCTGAGCCCCGGCGGAGGCGCTGCGGGAGGCGCCGGCCTAGGAGGCCCAGCGGCTTCCCGGGAGGAAGGGAAACGCTGCCGGGCGTGAACTGGCCGCGCGGGGACGCCGGGATCCACGCTCCGCGCTGTGCCGAGCGCGTGGCGGTGCCTCGCGTAAAGGTCCCCGCAACTCAGTGGGGATCGGGGACCCCACCTTGCAGATGAAGGAACCAGCTCAGGATTGTGAATATCCTGCCTTCCCGCGGTGGCAGTCCGGTCTCAACCTAGAAACCTGTTCCTTTGCTCTGCATGACGCTGCGTCCCCACCGCCAGTTTGGAGGCTTCGGAAAGGTCCCTGGCGGCCTTGGGCCCACTAGTCGCCGGGCGGGCGCAGCGGAGGGGCGGACGCGGGGTCCACCAGCGCTCACCTGCGGCTGCCGCGCCAGCGCCGCGGGCGCGTGGAAGTGCCTCTCCCGCTCCCTGCAGAAGGCGTAGCAGCTCTGCCCGTAATCGCGGAAGGTCTGCAGGTCCAGCCGCACGGACGGCGGGGCGCAGCCTTGCCCGCCCGCGGCCGCCGGGCTGCCTGCGCCGTCCGAGCCTGAGCCGGGGGACTCGAACAGGTCGCAGATGCCCGAGTCCCCCGGGCGTGGGCTCAGCGGCTGCAGCGGCTGCTTCCTCCGGAGCCCTGGGAGCCTGTTCCTCTTCACCGGGGCGCGCGGGTGCGGGTCGTTGTTCGCTCTCCCAGCCCCGGCGGCGGGGCTCACGGGGCTCACGGGGCTGGCGGGGCACGGGGTCACCATGCTGCGTCCCGGGAGCCGCCCCGACACCCCGTCTGCTGCGAGTGGGACGCAGAGGCGAAGGGCCCAGCCGCCTGGGCCGCGAGACCCTAAGTACCGGGCTGCGCCGGCCTCCACCCCGCCCCTGGCCTCCCACTGGCTGGGCTGCGCCGCCCGCAGCCGCGCTTTCCCGGCCCAACTACCGCCCTCCAGCCCCCAGGAGGAGGGGTCACCGCCCCACGCTTCCCGTGCGTCCAGCGCTGTCCCGGCAACTGGGCGGTAGCTGCCCCTCCGACCCGCCGCCGGGAGAACACTGCCCTGGACCGCTCCCCGCTCCTGGGCCCCACGGGAGGGACCTTCCCTGTGCTCCGGGGAGCCCGGGACTCGGCGGCAGCGACTGGGCTGCGGTGTCCCGCGCGAGGCACAACCCGGCTCAGAGCGCGTCAGCCGGCGTTCGGCAGGGCCGGGTAGCCAGGGGCCCAGCCCGCGGGTCCGTGCGCTTCCCAAGCAGGTGGGGTCAGCGTCCAGGGGGGATCCGGGTGGAGCCTCCCAAGCCTGTCCCAGGGGCCCTGAGACGTGCAATGCTAGGTGGTGCTGCTCGCCCGGAGCAGGTCAGCCTTCCTCACCCCATCCAGAAATAAATAAAATAAACCGCCAAACGCGTGTAGCCCAGTGTAAATCTTTGTCCCCAGGACCTGAGTGGGGTTGGGGTGGTGTCTTCTAGACACCCAGGCCAGGAAACGGGTGGATTAGGGGCTCTGGTGGGTGTTGCCCCGTTTCCCTGTAACTCGCAACCACCTTCAGCCTGCAGACTCAAGGGTGTGGTTTGTAACGTGAGCAGCTGAGCACCTCCCGTCTCAAAAATGCGGAGGCCCGGCCTCCCGTCTCAACCCCGGGCGGGGCCCTCGGAGGAGCCCCGAACCCAGAGCGGTTGTCCACTTGGGCTCCGTTTCACACCTGGGAGCCAAGACTTGGACCTGCAGAGAGATCGCAGCTCACCCTGGGATACCCGCCAGGTGATCCCAAGGGTCACTGGTTCGATTCCCAGCCAGGGCACATAACCAGGTTGCGAGCTGGAGGCAGGTGAAAGGCAACCACACATGGATGTTTCTCTCTTTCTTCCTCCCTCTCTACCCTTCTCTGAAAATGACGAATAAAACCTTAGAGAAAACAAAAAAAAAAAAAAAAAAAACCCACAGTATGGTCCAAGTTAAGGGCTTTTTAGTTTCCCTGTGAAGGACCTTTAAAGTTGATTTCTGTGTTCTGATCTCTCTGGGCCCTGGGCCCCGTGCACCTGCGAGTCAGTGGGTAACCCGAAAATACTTTTTTCAGTGCGGAACCTAATTAAACCCAGGTCTCTGTAATGAAAGCCGCTTAGCCTGCAGGGTGTGGGCGATGAGATCAGCACGGGAGTTGAGACAGTGGGACCAAAGTTGTTTTCTGTTTGGTTTGGCTCTGCGGCTGCCACCGGGAGCTGAGTGCCATGCGAGGCTGGCACTGAAGCAAGGTGCACGCGCCACGGGCACGCGTTTCTGCAGCAAACGGGACAAGCTGGTTGCTTCCTGGGTGAGGAGCACTTGGTTGGCACCTCAAGTGATCTTTGGAGCCAGGTCTGATGGTCACTATGAATGATACTTCCTGAAGACCCCATTTTCGATTGCGTGCCCCATGGAGATGCAGCGAAGGAACGTGAAGTCAGACAACTTCCGCTGGTATTTAGTAAACTAAGGACAGGCATGTTCGGCACATTTTTTTAACACCAGACATTCAACGTACATGCCTGACGGCCCACCAGCGCCCACACCTGCCTGCTTCCCGCTGATTGCCAGGGCATCTCGGCCGCGTGCGCAAGCACGTGGCTTCTTCCTGGCTTCCACGGAGCTTTGTCCCCGGCCCCGCACTCACCTGTGGCAGCCTGCCCGGCACAGGTGGCCCCATTAATAATCATTAAGACGCTCAGCTCCAGAGTCTGACTCCACGGGTTTGGGTCCCAGCTATGGAGCACCCGGGCTCCGTATACTTGAGCAAGTTTGCCCAGCTGTGAAAAAACAGGGGTAGGAAGAGGATCCCGTAAAATCATCCTGAGGGTCAGATGAGGCATGAAATGCGCTCAGTGCTGCCGTGGTTCTGTTCTGTTCGGGCTGAGGCTTGGGTCTCTTCCCACCAGGCTGGCTAGGGAAAACAATGCGTCCACCAGGCTGGTCTTCCAGCTGCTGAACGGGAGCTCCAGCTCCCCAGGTGAGCACTGCCTGGGGTGACAGTTAGAGGTTTACCCCAGGTAAGCACTGCCTGGGGTGACAGTTAGAGGTTTACCCCAGGTGAGCACTGCCTGGGGTGAAAGTTAGAGGTTTACCCCAGGTGAGCACTGCCTGGGGTGAAAGTTAGAGGTTTACCCCAGGTGAGCACTGCCTGGGGTGACAGTTAGAGGTTTACCCCAGGTGAGCACTGCCTGGGGTGACAGTTAGAGGTTTACCCCAGGTGAGCACTGCCTGGGGTGACAGTTAGAGGTTTACCCCAGGTAAGCACTGCCTGGGGTGACAGTTTGAGGTTTACCTCGGTTGAGTGTGTCCCTGTCACATGCTGAGGCTGCCCCCAGGCCGCTGGAAATTGATTCTGTAGGAGCCACCCTCGGCCCTCCAGGGCCGGGGTCAGAGTTCATGGGGAGAACGACACCGGACGTGGGGAGCACAGCTGCCTCCTGCCCTGGAGGCCGGCCCACGCCCTCCCGGGTCAGGGAGACCAGGTGACCCTCTCAGGGCCTGGGAAAGATGTCCTTGACCCGTGGCCGCAGCGATGCTTCTCTGCTGGGGCCGTGTGTGGACGGGGCAGACCGGGAGGTGTCAGGTGGATCACTGTCCTGTAGCCTTTACCGCCTTGACCTTCACTTTCACTACTGGACTTGTTTCATCATTTGTTACACAGCAGGGAGCCCAGGCGAGGCCTGGACAGTGGTGACAGCTGTTGTCACACATGGACCGATTGAAACTGATCCTGGCCAGCACCTTCCTATAGGAGACTTTTGCTCTGGGACTTGAGGGCGACCAGAGCGGATGAACATCCTGAGCGAACCGCTCGTGGGGCGTGTTTTGCTCGGAGCCCGAGTGCCTGTCCTGCGCTGTACCAGCGGCACAAGCGTCACACGGCACCTGACCTGCCGGCTCACCACGGGGGCGGTTCATTCAGTGTCTGCCCTGCACTTTCCAACTTTTACTGTCGAGTCCTGATTAGAAAGGGAATGCCTGCTTATTGTTGTAGAACTAGAAAAAATTCACGAGAATATTCATTCCATAAAACACTCCAGTGAGCTGTGTCTACACACATCACGCAACGCACAGGCACATGGTCAGGTTTTTATTCCTCTTCGAGGGGAAGAGAGGAGAGAGGGAAACGCTGGTGTGCGGTTCTCTCTCGCAAGCCCCCAGCTGGGGGCCCGGCTGCAGCCAGGTGTGCGCCCCGCCTGGGGACTGAACTGGTGACCCTTCGGTGATCCTTACTTAGGTGGGCATGCACTTCACGGAGCCCCGCTAGCCAGGGCTGTTTTTTACGTATACTCTTGAGCACAAAACCAGGCACGCATGACCACATGCACATGCGCCGTTATAAACTTAATGGCTCAACAGCTGCCCTTGGCAGACGCACCCCCACCCCCACCCCCCCCAGCTCCACCACCAGGGCGGAGCTCAGGAGGCGGAGGAGCAAACTGCAGCAGCTGCTCCCGCCCGGGATGAGGGTGGGGCATGGCTCCTTTGCTCCCATCCCCACGGTGAGACCAGCAAGCACGGGACCCTGACCCCGCGGGAACCAGCTCCAGGTGCTGTGCCCGAGAGCTGGGAGCAGATGGCGCTTTTCCAGGAAAGTTTCCAGTCCTGGCAGTCAGCAGCCATGGCCTCTCATCAGACTTGCCACCCCTTCTTCACGGGGTCGAGCCCCCCAGGGAGCCCTGTGCACAAGGACGAACACCCCTCACCGCAAAGTGGCTTCCTGGAGCCAGCCAACCTCACGTTCGGACCTCCAGTCCGCGGGCACTGAGTAGAAATGTCGGAGTGACGAGGGGGCATTAAGGGGAAGGGGCTGGACCAGGACAAGCACTAGTGACCCACGGGCATGGACAGCAGGGTGGGGTGGCGAGGAGGGTAAAGGGGAAGAAGTGGGCGACCATAACAGAGTAAGTAAGGAATGCTGATGGGAATGTGAAAGGTGCAAGGGGAAACATTGGAGCAGACAGGGACAAAGCCACGCACCCAACCCCAGACCCTGCCCCACCGCGTGTTCTTTCCATGCACTTTCACCCTGGTATGACCTTCCTTCCGGGGCAGGCTTCCCCTCGAAGTGGGCAAACCTTAGGGCACAGCACCCAGCTTCCCTCTGCTCTCCACTCAGCTCCCTCCGGCCTCCCCACCTCCTTCCTAGTCCTGAGCTGCCCTGGTGACCAGCCCCTGGGGACGGTGGCTGAAGAGAGCCGAGCGCCCCCACCCCAGGAGAACAGGTGTTGCTTGGTAATGGTTTTCAGCAGAATGAATTGAGGCAAGTCATTTACAATTAAACGGAGGGTGGGCATCTCCACCAGTTTCCGACCCCTGCCTTCTACGTGGAAGTTAGGTAGGTATTCAGCAGCAAGTCCGGACGACCTGGTATGGGGGACAGACTGGAATCCCTCTGCATTCCCTCTTCTGTCCTCAGATCCAGTTTATGGAAAACTGTCTGAAGTCCCTCAGCTGCCTTGCTAGGAATGGGGACGTTCCTCCAGGCAATCAAAGCAATGTCACCAGGCCCTTACGAGTGAGACAGGAAACCACTGAGAAGATCTAGGCTTTCCCACTTCCGCTTCGGGAGGGGCCAGTCCCTGCTGGGTGGGCCCCGCTGACAACTGCGCCTTCCTGCCAGGGGCGTGCCACCCGAGAGCCGCAAAGTGAGCCCTGGCCTGGGTTTTGATTCCCAGTGTCAAATGCTCGAAACTGCCTTCCAGAGCTGTTCCCGTCACGGAGCCCCGGCGGCTGCTCGTTTGGACACTCGCTCCGTCTCAGGGCCAGGAAGGTGTGCGCTTCCCATCACTGGGGACAGGACGGGGACCCAGCTATAAGCTGCAGGATTCCCGACCAGGCCCTGTCCGCAAGGCACGAGGGGAGGCGTGAAGCGCCGGTGGCACCAGGTTTATTGTAAATGCCCTGAGGAGCATCATCAGTATTAAAAAGGAACTAGAAAATCACACATTTAAAGAATGTGCCAGCATTTTCGGTCCTGAAACTCAACGGGATGGTCCGTGGTCACATAATTCCACAGCTGTATCTTCATTTTTAAAGCAGATGGCCATGAATTTCAATTTCAATTATTCTCTGTTTTTATCAATTCCGTGATGATCTGCAGAATCTTGTCATCTGAGTGGGAGAGAAAAGAACCATGAACAAACGCCTGAGCGGCAAATTCTCCAATGCAAACACATGCAGACAGGCACACGCCATTAAAAATCCTCTTAAACTACAAAGCTAATACCAGCAAGATTCACAATAAAACTACAGCCACCCGCACGGGTGACTTTTAACCTTTCACCTCGGGGCGCACGAACTAATTACTAAGATCCTGCAGCACACGGAACACAGTTCTTGCTGACTCGACAGAGACGTAGGCACCACCGACTTATTGGTTCACAGCACACGGCTGCTGTCGGGCAGGGGAGGCCCGTGTGCAACTCCGGCGGGTTCCCAGTTGCTGGCCCTACAAACAGCATCTGAGCTGCCGCCCTGCTCACACGCCTCCTTGACAAGCACACTGTGGCCTGGAGAGAGGACGCAACGTCACGGCTGGTCCTGTAGGAGAGATCACTTCAAAGTCCCCGAGACGAGGAGCTAACTTCCCGCCTGGTTCCAGGCTCTGGTGCTCAGTGGGTGCTTCCGGGGACGCACAGGTCAGGAACGGCCCCCCCCCCCCCCCCCCGCGAACGTCCTGCCAGGGGAGGGCCATGCCCACCACACGGGACCACATCCCATGGATCGGATGGACAGACACACACCAGGGGCCCCACTGCTGGCTGAGGAGGTTTTGTGAACAGTGCTGGGGCTGCCGCCTCCTGAGGGCTTCCTGGCCCTCTGCAGCCCACCCGCACCGGCACCGACACCGGCACCGGCACCGGCACCGGCTCCAGGCTGCGCGGGGCGTCAGCAAACCTCGCCTGCGGGGGAGGAGCCCAGAGCTAACGAGAACCTGGGACAGCGGCACCACCGAGCAGCAGAGGGCCTTCAGCACCTTCCTTCCCAGAAGCTGGGCGGCGCCACATCCCCGCTCTTCTTCCCAGGAAGCCCGGGAGGGCGCAGGTGCACCCCGGGCCACCCCATCACGCCCCTGGGCTGCCCAGGGTGGCTCTCCTCCCCCTCTCGGCACAGGGAGGCCCGGGTGACTCTACAGCTCACTTTTCCCACTGCAAGTGGAGGCTCCGCCTGCCCTGGACACCTGGCGGGGCTCTTGCTGGTGGGGCCACAGCGCGGGCCCCCCAGGGAGGAGCCGTCTCTCTGGACGTCACTCCTTTCCCACAGGACGGGGCTTCGGCAGCGCAAAGCTTCCGTGTCCACACGCAGCTCCGCCCCAGCTGCGTCGCTGAGAACTAATAGGAACACGGACTAAATGCAGTCACGCTGGAACCACCCAGTGACTCTCAAAACCGTTAACAGCAGAAAAACCAAACGCAAGTGCTTCTGATGTGAAGCCAGGGCAAGTCTACTACCAACCAGAGGCCATGGAAAGCTCTGAAAAGCTGATCTAACCAAACCTTGAGACGTGACTGCCCACCTACAAGATGCAGAGAACGGAGAACACGTTAAGTCAAAGCACGAAGGTGCAACCGGACCACATCCTGAACGTGGGAACTTCCACCCGAAAACCACGCCGTCTGTAAACCATAATTTCACTTAAAACCAGGGAGGTGGCGGAGGGAAGGACCGCAGAGTGATGCCACCGTACAGGCCTCTGGCCCAGAGGAGGCTGGCGGTTTTCACCACTGCCGGGACCACTGGACGGCCTCCTGGCAGCCAGCACGTCTGGGGTGCTGCATGGCCTGCAGGGGTGCCTGCGGCCCCACGAGTCCTGTGAAAGGGCCTCACGCGTAGACCCGCAGCACTGCACTGGGAAGTATGTGGGGTGCCTCCAGCAGGCCCCTCGTTCTTGGTTTTCAGAGTAACTGTGGTCCCAGGTTGCCGGTTTTCTACAAGTGGACAAATTTACAATCTTCATTTGACCACCCCTTTTACTGTGAAATGGCCAGAAGTTTAGAAGTGAAAATTAGAAGAGCAGCCCTGGCTGATGGCACAGTGGATAAGGCACTGGTCTGTGAACCCGAAGGTCGCTGGTTCGATTCCCCAACCAGGGCACATAGCCAGGTTGCAAGCCGGGTCTCCAGCCATGTCCTCAGCTGGAGGCAGGTGAGAGGCAACCACACATTGATGTCTCTCTCCCTCTCTCCCTTCCCTTCTCTCTAAAAATAAGAAATAAAATCTTTTAAAAAAAAATTAGAAGAGGAAAGAATAAACTAAAAAAATCCTAAAAGAACAATTAGGTAGTGATTATCAATCTGATAGAATTCAGCATTACGTAGATTTTACTAAAATGCGCTTTAAAAAGACTTTATTTTCAGAGAGAAGGGAAGGGAGGGAGAGAAACACAGATCAGTCTGTGCCCTGACCAGGGACTGGGTGACCGTTTGGTCATAGGTCCCTGAGCCACGCCCAACTGCCCGCCAGGGCTGCAGACTTTCCAGGCCCCACAACATTTCAAGTATGCGGTTTCCTACCTGCGTTACCATCCAACACTTACTTTCAAGGGACATCTTGGGATTTTCAAGCTTTTTTCTTAGAACAGAGTCGATGAGGACGCGGAGCTGTTTGAAAATGACGGCTATCTTCACGGGGGCCTGTGGGGAGAGGACGGGGTACGGGGTGGTTACCCCGGTGCGGGGACACTCAAACCAGTCAGGGTCAGTACGCGGCCCGATGCCCAAGTCAGCACGTCCTGGTTTAACAGGGAACGTTACGGGGAAACACAGGCTTCCCAACCTCAGCTCCCAGAACCGGCGCTGCGGGGTGTAACACTCTCCTTGTTACGCATCCAGGGACTTTCAGGCCGACCGCCAGCCCCTCCGCAGCAGACGGCCCAGTTAGCACCGGCTACCTGTGCCGCCCCCGCCCCAGCGAGCCTGGCCCCAGGGGTGGTTAGACGCGCCCGGAGCGGACCGGTCAGCGCTGCGGGGGCTGCAGAGGACGCGTCCGCCTGCTGGGAGCGGGGGCTCGTGTTTCTGGGGCTCCCGCAGCAGGCGGCGGAGCTGGGCAGGAGCCCGGGCACCCGTCAGTTCCGGTTGGCGTCTTGCTCTGCCAGCGGCCACCGTGAGGCAGGAACGCCGCCCAACTGCTCTCTGCTGGCACCTCAGCCTCAGGTGGAATCCAGCCCGGAGGCCGGGGTCAGGCTGGGCCCACCGGTCAAGCCACTGCTGGGCGCACAGCGCGCGGCGACTTGTAACTTGCTGAGGACAAACGCCGCCCGTGATGGAACAAAACTAGGTTTTCCAACCAGGCAAGCGAGATGTAATAACCTACTTGACGTCAAGTGCCAGGAGGAAGTTACACAAGCGTCAGCATTGCAAATTCTACCCCAGGGCACGGGGGGGGGGTGGACGCCCGGCGCGCGGGGCCGGCTGGCGCGGGCACCTGAAAGTGGATCCAGCCGTCCACGGAGAGGAGGCGCTCGCGGTGCTGGACGTCGATCTCGCCCCCGAAGAGCAGCACCGGGAAGGGGGTGGTCAGGGTCGTCTCCCTCAGGTACACGCGCGCATACCTGACCTGCGGAGGGACAGGGCAAACGCCCCACACTTAAAACGCGAGAAACTCATGCACCTGGTCCAGGTGAGCATTTTCCTAACGGGCACGTGCACTTTACGGTTCCCTCCCGAGAAGGCACCTTCCAGCGACGTCTGGAACCAACCGTTATTCGACGCCACCCCTGCTGCACGTCACTTCAAGTGCCAAGAGGATGAGGGTTATCACAGAAAACCTGTTTTCCTTTCATTCCCCCCCCCGACAGACTACCTTCATGCTGATTTCAAACACGAACAGGAAAGAACAGGCGTCAGATTTGGGGACCCAGAGCCCCCCGACCGGGGCACCCTACCTCGTCCCAGAACAAGGCCCCACCTTCTCCTGGTACAGGAGCCACCCGTGGGTCTGCAGGTCGCGGTTCACGGAGGACGGGTGCACCTGCGCCTTGCCCTGGGCCGTCTCCACGAAGCACGCCAGCTTCTCCGTGACGTCGACCGGCTTCGTGAAGACGATCTTGCCCACGTTGTCCCAGAGCCCGGCGGCCAGCACGGCCCGCAGAAGGGCGGTCTCTTGGAAGGAGAGGGCCTTCGAGGGCCTGCTGCCGTCCCAGCCGTCCGAAGGCGGGGATGCCGGAAACCCCGCTGCCGTCACCAGCCTCGTTAACTCCTGCTTGACGTCCTAGACCGGCGGGTGGGGAGACATGGCCTCGCTGATCTGCACCAAGAAGCTGCCCAACAGCCTTGCAACGTACACCGGGTTCCCTGTCCGAACCGGGGAGATGCCAGACGGCCCTTCTCTTACTTCAGCCCAAATTAAGTTTGAGGAAAGACCCTGGCAAGTCCGGGGTTAACGAGTTCTCCGCAGCCACCTCCCTGGGCTTTTGGTGTCAGAAAGCCCAGGACAGCCCAGCCCAGCCCGCAGGGGAGAGCGAGGGCAACACGCTCACACACACATCCCGGCCGTTCTGACGCGTGTCCTGGAGGAACCACGCTGAGGGCAGGGCTGGGGAGCGATTACAGTAACAATTTGTATTTCTATTGTTGTTCTATTACATTCCTCTCATTTTCCCCCATCTGCTCTCCCCTCCCCCACCCCCCAATCCCATGTGTTTGCGCCGTGGGTCATCCATGGGGGAGTCGTGACCCCGGGCCGCACCTGCCTTCTCCTTTGTTTCCTGGAATCTCACCTGAATTTCCAAAAGAGCCTGGAGGAAGTTTACTGTAGTAAATTCGTTCAATCTAAGCTCGTTCCCTAGGCAAGAGGACACACCTCCCGACGGGGGATGATCTGACTCTGGGTGGTGGGCACACAGGCAACACAGAAGGTGGTCCCAGAACTACGCCTGAAACCTACAGGACCCTGTTAACCAACGTCACCCCGTGCACTTACTACAGAAGGCAGGAGTTGTTACCTAAGATCTTTTTCACCTTGAATAGTGCCAATCAGCTAAAATTCTACACGAAGGAGCACTGTCCAAGGCAAACAGGACACAGGTGATGACGGGCTGACACTTACACTGAGGACTCCCGTTAGGGTTCTGGTTTGGGGCTTAAGGGCGGAGAGACCAAGAGAGGCTGCTGTCCCACCCAGGGTTGGGGAGGAGGCAAGACAGACAGACAGACAGCCGCAGCCCAGGGAGGGGACAGAGAGGCTCTGGGAGGAGGTGGTGAGAGGCAACTTGGAGGCCGGAAGGAGTGCAGTGCAGAGGCCCAGGGTGGCTCTTCTTCGATTCACCCTTCATCTGCTCCAAGGATGTGGCTCACTCCCCTCAGAGAAGCCTCTGCCACTGTCCCAGCAGCTGTGTTCATCACAGAAACGGGCCACCCAGTGCTTGCGAACCTTTGACACCCAGAGCCATGGGAGACAGGCACGGCTTCCCTTTGGACACACGCCTGTCACCTGCCTGCACTGGGCGCCGCTCTGTAAGCACTGGGGGCCACACACATGTCCGAGGAGCAGCCTGCTCCCCTGTCACCCATCACCTGTCTCCCCATTTCAACTACCCCTGGACTCGGTCCTCTGTAGACAGGCCTGTCCCGGCAGCGGCAGGGGCCTGAGCGCCAGACAGTCAGTCTCCCTGCCAGGGGGCGAGGTCGTGAGTTGGGCCCAGCCCATCCAAAGCACTCAGGGCTCTTGGGAAAAAGGACTGATCCCAAGCCTGGAGCATAAATGCCAGGGCAGCCCACGCGCACTGTCCTTCCCTGGGTGAGCAAATGGCCCAGGGCCCTCAGATTCTACCAAGAGAACTTGGGGAGCCCTCACAGGGCTCTCACTGTCCAAAAAGATAACAACTTGGGGGTCAAAAAGTATCCACAGGTCCCTGGCCAGTGTGGCTCAGTGGACTGAGCACCTGCCTACAAATCAAAGGGTCGCGGGTTGTAGGCTAGGTCTCCAGCCAGGGGCTTGTGAGAAGCAACTAATCAATGCATCTTTCACACATCAGAGTTCCTCTCCCTTCCCCCCTCTCTAAAGTAAATAAAAAGAATCTTCAGAAAACATCCACAGAGGATGGAACACAGCAAACACATTTCAGTCACCAGGTTCATAATGATTCTTATAAAAAACGTTCACTGACTTCCTGTGGAAATGCTTGGGAAGCAACTCATCATGGAAACTGCTGGTTAAGGGGAGGAGTCAAACATTTATCCTAACTTCCTTATAAAAACCGTAGCTCAGGGTGTGCAAAAACTGATCAGGCCAGAGCGTCCAGCACCGTCCCACACGGCCCTTTTCTGAGACCCACCTGCCCCTTGGCTGGCCAGTGGCCCCGCGAGAGGTGGCCACCCTCAGACTCACCTCCAGCGTCAGCAGCGCCGTGCGGTTGAGAAAGTGCCGCCGGCAGTAAGCGATTTCAGACCGGTAGCCTCCCTCCTGCCGCGCTGTCTTCCATCTGCAGAAACAAACGCCCGCTTGCTCTGCCAACGTTCTTTTTCAGGGTCCCAGTCCCCGTGCATGTGTCATGGCTGAGAGAGGCGGGCTTGCTGGTAAGAGCCACCAACTGTGTTTAAGAGTTTCAACCCCAACACACAACCTCTTCTGTGTACCCACAGCAGTAAATTAACTTCAAACACAAGGTAACACACACGTACTGACACAAAGTACGTTGTTCTAAAACTTCAGCAAGGATTATAAAAACTACGGATTTGCAAAGTAACTGCCCCTTGACAGGCGGCGTAACTGAACGTCAGCTTTGATCCGGGCTAGGAGCTCCATCTCCCCGCCAGCCCGAGGCGGCTTCAAACGCAGAGCCCTCACCCTCGGTAGGCGTTGTAGATGGTCAGGTGGTCCGAGGCCGCCACCGCCAGCGCCGACCGGGCCAGGTCCGCCTCCTCCTTCCGCCCCATCGGGGTGGTGAAAGGGGACTTCTCCGTCATGACCGCAGCGAGCGTCGCCTGCCCCGGGAGCCAAACAATCCAGCGTTACAGGGGAGCACACCTCACGCACCCCACCTCCAGGTTGTGTGTTTCCTCAAGGTTCCTGCTCTGTAGTAGCAGACACTTTCCTTCCAATGACTTTCAGCGTCCCTTCAGGAATTGAGCAAATACGTCACTCTTTAGGCCACCTTAGCGCTGCAGACCGTAAGTAACACCCCCGGCGCGAGAGACGGACAGCTGAGTGACCGGCGGTCGGCCCCGTGAGAGGCGACCCCAGAACCAAACCTCAACATCTCGCCAGCCACGCTCTCTGAGCGAAGGGCAGCGGAAGCAGGCTCACCGGCTGCCCGGACAGGATACACGAATCAATAAAAATACAATAAACAGCACGTTTTACGTATTTACAACTGTAAACCTACTTCTGCCGCACCCCGAATTAAAAAAATCCCTTTGTTTATATCGCTGATACTACAGCACAGATGTCCCCACCCCGTCCCATTGGCCGTCACCACACTGACGCCTGTCTGGGAGTCGTGCATGTAGGTTCTGGGGCTGATCCCTTCCCTTCCTCCCTCCAGTCCCCCCACCTCCTCCCCTCTGACAGCTGTCATTCTGTTCCACGTGTCCATGTCCCCATTTCTGTTCTGTTCATCAGATTCCATATGAGTGAAATTGTGTGGTTCCTGTCCTTCCCTGCCTGGTTTATTTCACTTAGCAGATTTTTTTCTAGGTCTACCCTTGCTGTCACAAAAGGTAAGATTTCCTTCCTACTTTTTTCCTGCTGTGTAGCATTCCATTATGTAAATGTACACCCATTTTTTGGATCCACTCATCCACTGACGGGCACCTGGGCTGCTTCCAGATCTTGGCGACTGTAAGTTACGCTGCTGTGAGCACAGCTTACGTTCTTTCAAACTGCTGCGTCAGGATTCTTAGAGTGTGTTTCTAGAAGTGGAATCACTGGTTCATAAGGCAGCTACATTAAAAGGTTCTGTAGCCCTGGCTGGTGGCTCAGTGGATAAGGCACCAGCCTGCAAACTCAAAGGTCGCTGGTTCGATTCCCAGCCAGGGCACATAACCAAGTTGTAAACCAGGTCTCCAGCCAGGTATGTGGTGGGAGGCAGGTGAAAGGCAACCATACATGGATGTTTCTCTCCCTTTCTTTTCATCTCCCTACCCTTCTCTCTAAAAATAATGAATAAAATCTTAAAAAAAAAATGTTCTGTAAAGATTTTATTTTGAGAGAGGGGAGTAGGGAGGGAGAAAAAGGAGGAGAGAACCACCAGTTGGTTAGCTCTCATACACCCCCAACTGGACCTGGCCTACAACCCAGGCATGTGGCCTGACCAGGAACTGAACCAGCGACATCTCATCTCACAGGCTGATCCTCAATCCACTGAGCCACACTAGCCAGGGCCCTTTTTTTTTTTTTTTTTTTTTTTTTTTTAAGATTTTATTTCATTATTTTTAGAAAGAGGGGAAGGGAGAGAGGCAGAGAGGGAGACAGACATTATTGTACGGTTGCATTTCACCTGCCTCCAGCCACAGACCTAACTGGAGACCTGGTTTGCGACCTGGTTATATGCCCTGGCTGGGCCAGCGCCTTATCCACTGTGCTACTAGCCAGGGCTCGAACCTGCATTTTTAATTTTTTGAGGAACCTCCATACTGTTTTCCACAGTGGCTGCATCCACCTGCATTCCCACCAACAGTGCACCAGGGTGTCTTTTTCTCCATATCCTCACCAACACTTGTTTGTTGATTTGTTGATGACAATGGCCATTCTGACGGGTGTGGTGGCGTGTCTCATTGTGGTTTAATTTGCATCCCTCTGAGGGCTAGTGATGTCAAACATCTTTCATATGTCTATGGGCTCCCTGCATGTCCTCTTTGGAGAAGCATCTGTTCAGGTCCTTTGCCCATTTTGTAATTGGATTATGTGTCTTCCTGGTGTTGAGTCATATACGTTCTTCACATATTTTGGAAATTGAACCCTCATCTGATGTATCGTTGGCCAGAACGCTTTCCCACTCAGTGGGTCCCCTCTGGTGCTGCTGGTGGTTTCTCCAAACAACCCACGGCTGTGGCTGCAGCTTTTCAGACCAGCCCGGAGACAGAGGTTCCTTTCAGCCACGATGCGATTCTGGTGAGCATCTGCGTCCAACGCTAGAGCAGAAGCAATGCGAGAAGCCACGTTCTCTGTCCTGCCTCTGGAACAGCCTCCACTGCTGTCCCTGCAGTGCTGGAGGCTGACACGGCCGAGCAGGGGTTCAGAGCCGCCGGAGGCAGGGAGCTTGTTAGGTCTGAGCTCCTGGAGGGAACCTAACTGCTGGGACTAGCTGGCATTTAGGAATCCTGACCTGCACAGTGTGATTACCTACGGATGAAGTGAAACAGAGTGATGGAACCCAGGAAAAGGGAGGGAGCAAAGTGTTTGATTCCACACAGGAAAGTCTACAGGGATCAGAGCTTCTAAAGAATTGTCCACTAGCCCTGGCTGGTGGCGCAGTGGATAAGGCACTGGCCTGCGAACCCAAAGGTCGCTGGTTTGATTCCCAGCCAGGGAACATAACCAGGCTGCAAGCCAGGTCTCCAGCCAGGTCTGTAGCTGGAGGCAGGTGAAAGGCAACCACACATGGAGGTCTCTCTCCCTTCCCCTCTCTCTAAAAATAATAAAATCTTTAAAAACAAACAAAAAACCCAAAAAAATGTCTTTAAAAAAAAAAAGAATTGTCCTCTTGAGCAATTTTCAACCCAGGAGCTGCAGAATTGATTGGAACGCGCACCTGCCTGACTGGTCAGTCCGGGCCACTGGCCTCTTTTCCCTGAGACTGTCAAGTAAGAAAGTGACCAACAGCCAGCACGGCAGCCGTCCAGTGTGAATCAATCAAAGTTATACCTGTGTTTTGCCGTATCAGCAAACACCCATCTTTTGGTGTGCTGCAGAATTTCAGTACTAGCGTACGTGCCATGAGGAGAAGAGGAGGAAGACCGCGGGCCTACTACGTGTTCGGTTACATGAACGCTTCCGGTGTGACGTTCCGGGGGGAACCCGGGCGAGCCCCGCTGTGCGTGAGGTCCGACACCCGCGACGCCCCCAGCACCGCGACCTCCTCCTGCACGTCAGCGTGAGCGCGGGCGCCCACCCCGCTGAGCGCTGCAAGTCAACAAGCAAGGGTTTCCCAACGCGCCGCCCACCTACCGCGGGGTCCAGGCAGCCGAAGATGGCCCCGAAGATGAGCATCTTGCCGATCTTGACGTTCACAGGCAGAGCCGCCAGGTGCTGGCCCAAGGGGGTCAGTTTCGGCTCACTGGGCTCACAAGCTCCGATCTTGCGCAGCGAGTGCATCGCGTTGCCGATGACCTGCGGCTGGGGAGGATCTAGGGCCTTGGAGAGGAACTCCTCCGGAGAGCCCAGGTCGCACTTCTGCAGATCGGGAGAGAGCGGCCAAGTCAGCTCTGTCCGCAGAGGTCACACTGGAACTGAGTTCAGTGAACTTTTAAAAATTATTTATATGTTATTTTTTTTTTAAAGAGAGAGGGGAAGGGAGAGGCGAGGGAAAGAAACATCCACGCATAGCTGCTTCTCTGGTGCCCACAACCCGGGCCTGTGCCCTGAGTGGGGCTGGAACAGGGACCTTTGGTCCCCAGGCCGGCTCCCTGAGCCACCAGCCAGCACCCAGTCAATTCTGAGCAAAGGGGCACATGTCTGAGCGAGGGTGTCTCTTCGTACAGCTGGCAGTGTGCACAGCTGTGCCGTGTTAGGAAGCAGGCCTGCGAATGAGACCTTCCAGTCCATGGTTCTAGCTCCTTCATTCCTGACTTATGGTCAAAAACATCCAGGACATCACAGGTCGTTCAGACTGGGAAGCCCTTGGCAGGGTCAGGGTTTCTCAGTGTCGGCTCCTTGGTGCTGGTGCCGTTCACCAGCCCAACGGTCAGCGGCATCTCCAACTCCCCCGGCTCAATGCCCCTGCACCGCCTCCCTCTTCCCCCGGACACGCCTGCAGGCAGAGCCCAGCCCCCGGGGAACCACACCCAGCGGAGACCAGGCAGTGCAGGGGATGAGGCCGCACTGATCCCATGGAACGTGCGTGCCCGGGACACAGCGAAGGCACGGGGAGCAGAGCAGCCGTTCATTTACACAGACTAAACGAGCCACTTGCGCATCTAGAGCCCCACAAGCTGAAATGACCCTTCGTTTTCCTCCTAGAAGGGGGTGAAGAAGAGCAAGTCCACCTGAGTTCCCGAGCGGTTACCATAATATGAAGACACAGTTCCTCCAAAGGCACCCGTAAGATTTCAGGAACAGAATAGTCCAGGAAGCCTTCGAATCTGAAAAATGAAATCGACAGCACACACCGCTCACGCCACTGGCCACACGCTGCCCACCCGTGTGCGGTGACGCCCCGCGGGGGCCCTACGCACCTCTCGCGCGTGTACAGGCGGAAGCAGACCCCGTCTCGGACCCGCCCGGCCCTGCCCTGGCGCTGCAGGGCGCTGGCCTTGCTGACGAACGTCTCGGCCAGGGAGCTCATCTGGCTGCTCTCGTGGAACCTGGAGGGGCGGGCGCCACCGACTCAGGCCTGGCTCCGGCCCCTCCTGAGCGAGGTTAACACTGAACAGCGCTGTCACGTGGTGACGGAGCGGCGACTTCCAAACCAGCTACAGCAACACCGCGCAGCACCGGCGGCACGCAGGCCTCCCTGCCGGCCGCTCGGCCACAAGCAGCCACTTGCCAACGGCCGGACCAGGGAGCCTCTCTGGCCCTAGTGGGGTGTCTGTCCATCTCGCAACCGGAATTATTTGCAAGACGTGTGAGACGTGCCGCTGCGACCCCCTAACTCACCGCACGGGGCACGGCGAAACCCTGAAACACTCCCCAAGGCACCATTTTACACACCCCAGGCACCGGAGACGCGGCTGATGACAGACCAGCTGCTCAGGGGCCTCGTCACCTGTTCCTGCAAACAAACCCTGCGGCGCCCACGAAGCAGCGATCCTCCTGAGGACTCGGCAGGCTCACTACGGAGCGTGCCAGTCGCTGCGCTGGGCACTTTCAATCTCGGGATTTTTGTTGCCCTCACTTACAAGTGAAGAAACTGATGATGACAGCTAGTGGCGGTGTTGTACTACTTGCTCAAGATCACAAGGATGCAAAACCCATACTGTTTTTATAACCTCACAAATAACACTTCTGTAGAACAATTTCACAAACTGACACATTTACAAAAATTTATATTCTGAAAACTTTCTAGAGTGCTTTTCTAGAAGTAGCAGGACACTGGCTACTTATGGGAACACCCACAATAGGTAATTTAACATTTTAAACTTTTCTACAGTTTTGCTTTGGGCAGAATTAGGATATCTGAAAATGTCCTTCTATGACTCTGGACTTCTCTTTGGAACCCAGGCGCCCAACAGTGTTCCCAGGGTAAAGGTGTTTTGCCTCAGCAAAGCAGGCTTACTTGTTCTCCTTCGTTCTCCCGGTGTCAACCACAAACACGACGTCTGGAATCGTGATCCCCGTCTCCGCGATGTTTGTTGCCAGAACCACCTGAAGAAGATAGAAAGCCAGAACTCTGAGGCAACCATGCGCAGCAGGATGCTGTCGTGTAACCTGCTGTGGAGCGTTTGAGTCAACGACCCACAACGCGACTTCCGGCCGGCCGAGTGGCTCGGCTGGGGGTCGTCTCGCCACCTGAAAGGTGCAGGTTGGATCCCCACCAGGACACGTCTGGGTTTGGTCCCCCATCGGGGCGTCTACTAAAGGTAACCCATCGATGTTTCTCCCCCTCTCTTTCTCCCTTCCTTCCCCTCTGAACTCAACAAGGATGTCCTCAGGTGAGGAAAAAAAAGTGAATTTCAGCTTCTTTACAGAAATTCAGTCTATTTGTTCCTGCTATGTAATGTAAATGTGCTCTAGTTTCATCACCTCTGCTTGCGAACTAAAGTTACAAGTTTTTATTCCCGCAAAAATACCATTTCCTTCATTCCAGTCAGTCATCTTAGAAACGACCTAGACCGGGTGGGGAACTGAGTTGAGGAGCTGCATGCAAGTGGGTTTTCTCACCGTTCAGAGGACCCCCGGGGCTCCAGGGCCGCGCCCCTTTGAAAGGGGGAAGGAGGCAGACTGGGCTGCCCAGCACCACGTGGAGGACGAGGACCAGGCCCCAGCACCCGAGCCCGGCTCTGCCTCGAGGGTCCCCACGGCTCCTGCACTGTGCTCTTCCCCTTCTGACCGGGGGTTCATAACTAGAGAAGCTCCCCTGGGCAAGTCTTTCTTCCTTCAGAACCCCCAACTGAGGTCATGATGAAAATGCTGAGACCTGGCTGGTAGCACAGTGGTTAAGGCCCCGGCCTGTGAACCCAAAGGTTGCAGGTTCGATTCCCCAGCCAGGGCACATAACCAGGTTGCAAACCAGGTCTCCAGTCAGGTCTGTGGCTGAAGGCAGGTGAAAAGCAACCATACATGGATGTTTCTCTCCCTCTCTGCCTCTCTCCCTTCCCCTCTTTCTAAAAATAATTAAATAAAATCTTAAAAAATAAATAAATAAATAAAATGCTGAGACTCCACAGCAAAAAAAACAACCTCCAGGGTTGGAGAGCCATGAAGACAACGAAGAGCCCTCCCTGGACACCAACGGTCCGACACCCAGCGTCCTTCAGAACGTTTTCTAGGTAGCAAGTGGTGACTTTTCTTTTCATTAGCAATACCCATGACACAGTTTTCAACTACCATGCCTCCTAGAAATCTTGTCCCTTTAGGAACATGGAGGTACCCAATGCCTTCATTTTAACAGTGGGTTCCCTTCCGAGTGTGCTAAGATGGGCACCCCTGCAGTCACCGTGGGCACCTCCCATCAGCAGCAGCTTGGGTGGAAGAGCCCCAGCACCTTCCTGCCCTCCTCCCGGGCAGAGGCTACACCTGTGCTGGACCAGCTCACCTTCCTGACTCCGGGAGGGGGAAGTGTGAATGCTGCAGCTTGGTCTTGGGTGGAAAGAACAGAATGCAGAGCTATCACTCGGTATCTGAAAGTTAAAATCACAGTTCTTAGCAAGTTTCTCTTTAGAAGACACTGCAAAGAATAACAAAATGTATTTGAAAATAGGATGCAACTTTTAACATTTTTTTACGACAAAAAATTTTAAACACACACAAAAATTTTGACAACGATATGAAACCCTACATACTCATCAAAGGAAAGAAAGGTTTAATACACATAAATTACGTGGCATACAGAGTTTACAGGAATTTAAATGTCCTGGTGTTACCCTGGCTGGTGGCTCAGTGGATAAGGCACCGGCCTGCGAACCCAAAGGTCGCAGGTTGATTCCCAGCCAGGGCACATACCCAGGTTGCCAGCCAGGTCTCCAGCCAGGTCCGTGGCTGGAGGCAGGTGAAAGGCAACCATACATGGATGTCTCCCTCTCTACCCCTCTCCCTTCTCCTCTTTCTAAAAATAATGAAATAAAATCTTTTAAATAAATAAATAAATAAATAAATAAGTGTCCTGGTGTTGACGTGAAATGCAGGACAGCCGCAGTGACCTGTAACAAGGCACACGGCCACTCACCACATGTGGCCTTGTGCACCCAGTTCTTACCCGCTGGTTCCTTCTGCTTCATCACATTAAGAAAACAGAACAACCCGGGCTGGGGTGGCTCAGTGGAGTGAGTGCCAGCTTGCTAACCAACAGGTCGTGGGTCTGATGCCTGGTCAGGGCACAGGCCTGGCTTGTGGGCCAGGTCCCCAGCTGGGGGTGTGCGAGAGGCAACTGACTGAGGTATCTCTCCCTCTCTTGGCCCCTCTAAAATAAACAAACTTCTTTTAAAAGAGCATTTTCCTTTATTTTTACGAGACTGACACACCACCTTGGCGCTAACGGGCCCCCCTTTCTCTATTTCAGAACCAGCAGGAACCCGGGAAGATGTGTGGTTACCGCTCGGAAGAAAACCTTCTGTCAGTCGACAGGAGGTCGTACAGCTGCTGGATGTGAGCCAGGCCGGGCAGGAAGATCAGCACGGCTCCTTCGATGTTTCTGAACTGGGGGCTCGTGTCTGCAACGTGAAAGGGCACCGTTCAGAACGGGGGGTGGGGGAAGAGGGGGGCACGCAAGGAGAGCTGCGGGGAGACGGCAACGGTACCCAGGTAGGAGAGCAGCTCCAGGACCAGGTCGAGGTTGACTTTGTGCGGGTTCATGCAGAGCAGCGCGTGCCGCGTGCGGCTGCTGTACTTCTGGTAGAAGGGGCTCAGCTCAGCACCCGCTTCAGGCTGAGCCGGGATGTGTTCCTAACGGAAATACAATCAGAAAAGATGAGAAAAACCCAGTACGCACTCTTTAAAACAAAGAGGGGGAAAGACCTGCGTCTCCACCGTCAGCATTACTGTTTTCAGCAGTGGACAACAGGGGGATGCCCCCTCCCTGCAACCGGGTCCCAGGCAGCCCCTCCAGGTGACAAGGCACCCAGCTTGGGTCTCGTGCACCGTGTCCCGCAGCTGAGCGGCAGCCAGGCCCAGAAGCGCAGGATGACATGGCTTTGCGACACTTCCAACCACGTGTTGGGGCCACACGAACTCACGGGGGAGCCGTGCCTGCCCCGGGCAGCCACACCAGGGCCCGGGAGGGCGGACGGCGGAAAGGGCAGTGAGGCACCAGCAGGGCTCCGGCGCCTGCCTCCCTCTGACCACCTGGGTGCTCAGCGAACGTGGAGAAAGTCGTCACTGAGTCACTGCCCAGCCGCTGGTCTCTGCTGTGGAACAACGCAGCTCCCTCCCGTTTTTGTGGCCCCCGATTTTCCAGGGGCACCCAGACGGCCCAGAACCGTAAACACAGCCTAGACTGGACTCGATGAAACAAAGACGGAGTAGGGACCTTCCGACCTGCTCTAACCACGCCCGCCTCTGCCGCCTCCTTACCCCGGCAGGCCCCCTGCAGCGCCGCCCCCCAGCCCCCCACCTCCCGCAGGCCCCCCAAGGCCCCGCCTGGTTTGGAAGGCTCAGGGCAGGTTAGCTCTGAAGAGCATTAACAGGCGTCTTTCAAAACGTTTCCTTTTACCTGATACTTTTTTATTCCCCCTGCTTTGCTTGTAACACTGATGGTTACTTCTTCCTCCTCCTCCATGTACCGCTGACAATACTCTGAGTCTTTCTCCAGCACAAAGCCCGTTTCTTCCACTATGTCTTCAAGGTAAAACACCTGCAGAGAATGGGGCGTGTGCACGGTGACCTCCCGTTCATGTCAGCAAACACCATTTTAGAACAAGGGGACACTTACCTTTACAAGGTCACCATGCTGAGCGAGAACACTAGGAAAAAGGCTTTATTTGAGCGATTTGGGAATGACAAACTTTGCTGACCACGATGCGTCTGTCCCTAGAGGCCTCAGGACAAGGGATGTGTTTTGATGGGTGAAAACTAATGATGACCCGGCAGGCAGGCCCTCGGAAGCTTCGAGGCCACGCGTCGCCTTGGGTCAGGGCAGCAGCCCAGGGACATGCTTGGGTCCGAGCCACACTTGACGGGCCCGCAGCTTCGGAGAGCACCTACCTCGACGGGGTAACTTCTCCCCGAAATCCGCAGGACTGGGCAGTGTGTGAAGTAGGTGGAGAACTTCTCACTGTCCACAGTGGCGCTCATCAGAACCAGGTGCAGGTCGGAGCGCTTCTGTAGGATCTCCTTCAGGATGACCAGGAGGAAGTCCGACTGGACACTTCTTTCATGGACCTCGTGAAAAGGGAATGAAAACGTTCGTCACACACAAGGCTGCGAGAGGCGACCACCTTCAGACATGCACACGGAGGTCAACGGGCACCGACACGTCGTCAGTGCGGCTGGAGGGAGGCGCTGTGTGTGCCAGGCAGGGCGGACCCTTGTGACCACAGTGCAGTCCCACTGAGGGGGCCAGCGGCCTCGGCTGCGAGGGCTCCACCTTGGTGGGCTCTGGCACGTGTCTGGGAAGGTGGGGGTATCCCACAGCTCACTCAGAGCTGGGGTGACTGCTGGGGTCCTGTGCTAGGAGAAAACGTGCTATGGCGTGTGCACCATCACAGGGAGGGGAGTGGGATCGGCAGGAATCTGGCAGCTCTCCCAGGAAACCACCTCCCCTGCCAGCAGAGCCTGGGGGAGGCAGCGAGCCTCTGTGGAGCAGGAGTTGCAGTTGCTGCGGCAGCAGCCGCCTGGCAGCGCTGGGTGCGGCCGGGGCCCGCCCTCGGCACACAACTGGACGCAGTGCGGCATGGAGCAGCCTGACCGCTCGTCTGTTTGGAAGGTAGGCACCGGCGGTGGTGGTCAGGCTCTGCACTCCACCGTGCGGGTTCAGTTCCTGGTCTGGGCACCTCCATCCAGTACGGCTTCGGGAAACTCACTTCGCTGTCTCTGCATCCACTGCTGCCTCCGTAAAATGAAAATACAAGTAACACAGGCTGCAGCAGGGGCCTGAGAGTCCCACGAGGTGGTAGGACGCCTGTGTCCGAGCCCCGCAAACAGGGAGCACCCGCCTGCACCAGACGCAGCCCCTCCACACCGCGTCTGCCCACTGCCAGGAGCCCCCACAGGGCAGCTCCAGATCACACTTCCAGGCTACAGACTGAGAACGGGGAGGAACAGGACGAGGAGCGAAAAGCTGTCGCCAGGACCCGAGCTGTGGGGGTCAGGACGTGGGGTGGGTGGGTGGAGACGAAGCTGGAGAGGCGCGCGGGCATCTGCCCTGCTGAGGCTCCTGTGCCCGGCAGGGAGCGGAGGCTGTGCCCTGCGTCGGGGCGGGAGGAGCACGTTCAGAAGCAGGGGCGTCGAGGGCTGGGTTCTGTCCCGAGAAGACGGCCGCTGCTGGTGGGCAAAGCCCTGTGCGGAGCTGAGAGCGAGGCCCGGACAGAGCCGGAAGAGGCGGCGGCGGCTGCAGGAGGCCAGCCCTTCGCGCAGAGCCGCTGGAGGAAGCGGAGGGAGCAGAGCCAGCAGGTGCGGCAGCTGACTCGGGCAGCGAGGAAGGAAAAGCAACTGTCCGGGGGGTTTCTCCCCTGTGCTTTGACCAGCATGTCCATGTCTGAAGATCAAGAGAGAGATTTCCTGATGGAGCACAAATCTGGGGAACGGCACCGAAGAGGTAACAACGAATACACGGATTTTGAGAGACAGAGAGAGAGGGAGAGAGAGGAGGGGAGGCAGGAGCATGAGAGAGCTAACGAACGTGCGTTTTACGGAACACACTTAGGAGAGGTGCGCAGAAAGTGTCGGTACGCACACACCAGCGGCCGGCAGGAAAAGCCACTTCACTCACATGCCGGCCACAGGCTGAAACAAACCTACACGCGTTCCTATCGATGCGGCCAGGAGGGCCACCCGGCATTTTCCTCAAGGCCCCAGGGTGAGGTGCAGCCCTGACGCCCCGTTTGCCTCCAGGGCCAGTGGTGCCTCCTCTGCCTCCCTGCCCTGCCCACGGAACTGACAGCAACTGGGACGTAGCAAACCACTTCCACGGGCCACTGACATGTGCCACCCACAGAGTGTCCAGGCTCGGGTGGCCTTTCCACCAGGGTCCAGGCTGATGTTTACTAAGCAGCGTTCTGACACACGGGGGCTTGGGGAAACTGATGAGCTCGTACAAACACATCCACCTACCTGGCGGCAAGCATCTCTCATCAGAAACGGGCGGTTGCACTTTGCTTATGTCAGTCCTTGGGGACAATGACAGGAGTGAGGTCCTGGCTGCACAGAGAGGTGGATGGCCGGCCCTGCGGGGCTCCTCCCCCCACCAACACCCCTTTCCTTCCTGAGGTCTCAATGAGGACAGTGCGGTTCTCCGCATGACAGGATAAAGATTCCTAATGAGTGACTTCCTACCAAGTATCTAGCACCAAACATCATTAAAGAATGACCTAGGCCCTGGCTGGTAGCACAGTGGATAAGGCGCCAGCCTGCAAACCCAAAGGCTGCAGGTTTGATTCCCCAGCCAGGGCACATAACCAGGTTGCAAAACAGGTCTCTAGTCAGGCCTGTGGCTGGAGGCAGGTGAAACGCAACCATACATTGATGTCTCTCTCCCTCTCTGCCTCTCTCCCTTCCCCTCTTTCTAAAAATAATTAAATAAAATCTTAAAAAAAAAAAAAGAATGACCTAACCCTCACTTGTCAAGCAGGAAATGGGTTAAATAAATATGGGACATCCAAGTTACATACCATAAAGCCAACAAAAAATTATGCTTTTGTAGGCTAATAACATAAAAGAACTATAAAATTTACATGTACTAAATGTACACAAATACCTGAAAATACAAATTAAATGTCATTGATGTTTCTCTGGATCGTAAGATATTTTTATTTTCATTTTTGAATTTTTCTGTAATTCTAATTTCTAACCAAAAAATAAAAAAGAAAATAACCCAGTAACCTACAGGGTGCACGCAATTAATTGGCAATAACTTGCATCTCCTTAGTTCATGTGCTTATTAATTCTGAAAAACTACATCTCCAACGTTATGATTTAACATCATTGTTTCAGATATAAAATATTAAATTCTGAGAGCAACCGTCATATTGAAGGAATACAATGTTAGAGTAACAGTCATTTCTGGACTGTGTGCAGGGCCAACTGCTAAGGACACTTCGGACTTCAATAACATCCCTTCATGTACAGTTGACAACGTGAAGAAGGTGTATGATGCTGACCATCACATGATGTCGCCACACCAACAGGGAAAACGCATAAGGTACGCAAGGATCACACACGTCCGGATACTGTACACAGAATCCCAGAGATCATCAATGAAGATCCAGGATGTTTCCCTTGATGTTTTGAGAGTAGTTGTACCGTGGATGAAGCAAGTCACAAATGGACGTCATTTTGTCTCCCAACAAGATGATGCACCAGCACATAATGCCAAAAAGGTGCAAGAATGTCTCAGTGTCAGTGTTTCTGAATTCTGGTCAAAGGAAATCTGGCCGCCTAGTTCATTCACCACATGCAAATCCTCCAGAACATCATGTACACAGTGTTTATGAGAGAGAAGTTAATAAACAACCTCATTCCAATAAAAAGGCTGTTAAAGCTAAGACTGAAAACATGATGATGTCCATGGATAAAGGTTAATGAAAGCATGCTCAAAATTCCCAAATTGAATCAAGTCTATTAATGCAGCAAATGGAGACTTTTTTGAACATTAAAAAAATAGTGACTGTTCTTGTATTTACATAAGAATTTATTTATTTAAAAATGGAACAACAACAAAAAAACCCAAAACAAACAAAAAAAATAGAACATACTTTTGTGGTACGTTATTTTACTAAAATTTTGCCAATTGATCATGTGCACCCTGTATATACAGCCTATTACAAAAAATCAACAAATGACTGAACTTTCACTATAGCCTCTGAACTTCGTGAATTAATGTACGTCCATAAAAACATGTGTATCAGGGAAATCTTAAAAATATTTTTTGACTAGAAATGCTATATAATTTCTTCTTGAAAATATTATTTGCAAAGCAAACCAGTTTACACATACTAGGCTAGAATCCATTTAAAGTAACTACTCTGAAACGTGTGGCCTAATTCAACCTTCAGTGTGCATTCAAATTTGATTCAAATAGGGGTGTATCTAGCCAGCACACACAGATGAAGATCCCCTGCTTTCTGTAAGACTCGGAGGAAACCCTTTGGCACCTGAAGGCAGTCAAGAGGGGGCACAGCTACTGAACCCCTCTGCCTCGGTCCCTGATGGGCAGAGCAGGTGCTACTCTCTACACTGAATGCCCGGGGGAGTAAATTAAATGGGTACATGCGTATGTATAAAATCTTAAGCACAGCATTGAGCACACACTGAGTGTTTACTGAACAAATCAACATGAACACATGCGCTACAGGAAGTGGAATAATCACGTGTGGTGTCTGGCACCTGGGAGTGTAAGAAAATGTGGGCTGGCGTTACAAGCAGGTAACATCCCATCCCGGTGTCCGGACGTGCTGGCCGTCACGCAGGGCCACTCACCTCGTCTACGATGACGTGCGACACGCTGCGCAGGAGGCCGTCCTCCTGCAGCTTCCTCAGCAGGACCCCGGTGGTGCAGTACAGCAGGCGGGTGTGCTCCCCAGCTCGGGACTCCATCCGGATCTGATACCCACACAGCGAGTTCTGCAGGGAGCACACAGGCGGGGTCTGTCTCCCACGGGACTGGGGGGCCCGACCCACTACTGGACGGGGCGCTGGGAGTCAATCAGCTCCGTGCAATTGGCCATCAGACCTGTTCCTCGGCCTTCGGTCACGGACACTGCAACTTTGTTCACTTCACACAAGAAACAACTTTCTCCCTTTCGCAACACCAAGGCAAAAAGCCGTTCTGTTCCTAGCACTGGGATGTGCCCCTGGGAACGTGCCTGGGTGTTTTGTGCCGGGGGGCTCGGGAGCAGGGTCCGAAGTAGGCTGCGACCGCTCTGTGCTCCCCAAGACCTCATGGGCACCGCCTCTGGGAAAGGCAGCGGCCGGCACACTGATGGTAACTACGGAACCCCGAAGTCCCTCTGCACCCACATTTTCTGTCCCTCCTCAGACACTGCTGGGTCACTTGTGTACGTGGCTATCGTTGCCTTAATGTAAGTTCCTTATAAGACAGAAAAGAAACCCAAACAGTTTGCTATGTAAAAACTTAATCAAGGGGGACCTGCCTTAAAGACAGAATGCTAATTAAATGACGCCTCTAGAAAGAACCATTCAGACTGCAGCTAGGCGGGGTCATGGAACACGGTGTTCACGCCTTACAAACCCCTGGGCGTGGCAGCCCCCGGCTGGGTTTGGCAGCTTTCCGTGTGCACGGGACCACACATGGGACCACGCACGCTTGTCCGCTGTTGCCATCCTGCCTTAGGGGCAGGGCTAGGAGCCAGTCTAGCACATTCTCCCGCTGACCTGAGGCTGCTCACGCAAGCCACCAACACCCCGCCCCGCAGGAAGGGGCGGCATCCCACGCTACCAAGTGTCAGGGACAAGGGCCTGCACGTGCCAGCGAGCAGCCCGCGAGTGGACACCTGTTTGGCGCAGGCTCCCTGGAGGCTGAGGGGCGTCTTACCCTTCCCCCGGGGCCGCTGTCGCAGCCCAGCTCCTCGCACACCCTGGTGGCCAAGCTCACGGCGGAGATCCTCCGGGGCTGGGTGCAGACGATGTTGCAGTTCCGCGTGCCCGGCTCGTGCAGGAGCAAGTCCTCCAGCAGGAAGTGCGGCACCTGCGTGCTCTTCCCGCTCCCCGTCTCCCCGGCCACCACCACCACGCGGTGCCTCTTCAGGGCCTCCACAAGCGCCCTGCGGTGTCTGAACACGGGCAGCTGCTGTCTCTCGAGGAGCAGCCTCTGGTACTTGGGGGTGCCCTGCAGTTTCCTGAAGAGGCTCCTCGCGGGCTCCAGCGCTTCCGCCTTGTCGCACTCCAAGGACAGGGTGGCGAAGTCCTCGTCAGAAACCAGGTTTTCCCAGGACTCCTCAGGGTCTGCCGGGTCTCCTCCCCTACGTTCCTGCTGCTGCTGCTGCTGCTGCTGCTGCTGCTTCACTTGGTTCAGAAGCTTGGCAATGAAAAGGTCCCGTGGTTTATTGGTTTCCATTTTATTTATTTCTTCCTTTTTCTTTTCTGCATCACTCCACTCCAGCCAAATATCTCGGTAAGTTGGAGGAAGGAGCTGATGAACGGACTGCACAGAAAGAAACAGCAGCCCATCACTTCCAGTAACCAAGGATGCCTGCGTCCAACAGGCTGGAGCTCAGGGGCAGAGCGCTCTTCCTCTTAAAACCTAACTTGTCTCCTGAACTAGCCAGCTGCCACTTTCCCGGAAGATGCCCCGATGCGAAGGCTGGGCAGCCTACCAACCCCCGGCTTCCGGCTAACCAGCCCGAGCCCTCGGGCAAGCGGGTGACCCCCGCTGTCTCAGGCCCTCCGTTTGCAAAATGGGGAGACCACTACCCCCTTCGGCACGTTCTGACGTGAAGGGTGGGTTCACCCACGTGATGTGCCTATTCCGCAACCTAGGGAGCTCCTGAACAGGCGTTTCTTTACTCCCATGGCGCCGCTACAAAGATGTGCAGACGGCCAATGACACGTTCCTAAGGCAACGCCGCCCCGAGACCCCGGCAGCTCCGTGCTGTCTCAGGTCAACGTGGGTTCCGTGAACCACGTTCTTCTAATTCCGCACTATAAGGGCGCCCACATCACCTCCACAACTCTGACATTCACCTCCGTCAATGAGCTTAGCTGGCAGCAACATGTTGCTTTGCAAAGTAGGAGAAACAAGGACATTAAGAACCTTTACTAACAAAGAGACAGACTGTTTGGAGTTCCACTTATTCAGTATCTGGAATTTCCAGTGGTTTAATTTCCCATGAAGAATGACATACATGTCCTGGCTGGTGGCACAGTGAATAAGGCGCTGGCCTGTGAACCCAAAGGTCACTGGTTCGATTCCCAGCCAGGGCACATAACCAGGTTGCAAGCCAGGTCTCCAGCCAGGTCCGTAGCTGGAGGCAGGTGAAAGGCAACCATACATGGATGTCTCTCTTCCTCTCTGCATCTCCCTCCCTTCTCCTCTCTCTAAAAAATAATAAAATCTTAAGGAAAAAAAAAAAAAGTGGACAGTGACCCCCAAAGAGCACTGTGTTCCCTGAAAAGTACTTTGTTTTACTCTCTGTGAACTAGAAGCTTACAGTAAATATAACTTAAAATTGAAACTGGAACCATTGGCTACAATTTTTTTAAGTTGAGAGATAACATTAAAGGAAAATTGTTTAAAAATTCTAATTCACCTGCCTAGCACCATGATTTTAACCCGTAAATGAGCAGGGCCTGAAAATCTGCAACTGTCGAATGTCTCGATCTCCGGTGTGAGGAGGGAGAGGCCCGACTGTGCGAGCAGAGATGCGGGCCAGCCAGGAGGGGCTGCCAGTGAAGAGCGCGCTGGCCCGGAGGCCCAGGCCAGGATGCCGCGCGCTGGGGCTCCCGCAGACGGGACGCAGCGGCCACCGCTGCAGGGGCCCCCGCAGCCCCGGGGCCAAGCCTCACCTGCCCCTTCACCAGCCGGTAGAGCGCGAGCGTTGCAGCCAGGTGCTGGGCCTGCATGCCGTCCTCCGTGAGCACCGTGGGGCACGCCACCAGCACGTCCCCTTCCGCCTTCACCACCCTCACCCTGCGGAGATGCCGAGAGAAACCTTAACGGACACGGGGAAAGTGACGCTGCTCAGAGCTCATGAACACCCAACCTAAGCTGACGTTAATTAAAGTGTTTCCACGAAGACACGCACCTGAGGACTTAAGGCACCACCAACCTGAGGCAGGGTTAGCGCTTCCTGTCGGCCTAACTCCCACCAAGGGAAAAGGGTTCAGCTTCAAATGGTCTCAACGTCCCTTCAGTCCAGCAGGAAACGTACCCACATTTCCAGTATCTGCCTACTGGAACTTTCTCAAAGGAAGGGTTTGGACTCTTGGGAAGGTTCCGCCTGACCCAGTCGATGAGAAACTGCTTGGGAGACTTCCCGGTCCAGCTCCGAGCAGTGTAGTCAAAATTTCTGACATCGTGAGTTTCTTTCTTCTTCTCTAAAACGACAAAGGAGGTTCTAAAAACCGGTCGTGCCGCAGTACGCGGTGTGCGTGTGGGGAAGCGGTTCACAGCTGCTCCTCAGGAAAAGGACAGGAGGCCGTGTTACCCTCCCGCCAGCTGGATTAGGCCAATGCCCCGCACTCGCTGTAGGCCCCGCACTCGCTGTAGACCCCTGCGCTGGCCTCCACCCTCTCCCTCTTGAACCACGTCCTCTCTTTCCGGAAGAGCCTTTACGGAGCAAACAGGTGAGGGGAGGACAGACAGGAGGAAGGTACAGAAACGTTCTTGATGCAGAGAAGCAGGAACACTGGAACCTCCACGTACCCCCCTGCGGTGCCTGGTGCACACCTGTGAACTGTCTCGTACTGTCCATGCCTGGCTGCTGATGGCCCAGCACCTCTGTGCCTGGGGTGCCGGCTACCGCACGGGAAGAGGAAACTCAGACGCCATCCCTCTGCCACTGCAGCACACGACCCTCGACAGCTTGTGTCACATACAAGTCAAAACTGCTCACGGCCCCATGGTCTGCCTCCAGCACTCGCTACATGGTCAGCCAGCCCCTCAGTGCTTCCCCGCCGGGGCTGCGTCAGGCACATTTCCAATGCTCAGGCCCCACATCTGGCCAGGAGCTCCCGCACTGGTGTGCATGGCCACAGAACCTCCGATCACAGGGCTGGGCAGGGCTGCTTGAAGCTTCCCTCCAGGGAGCCTCCCTGAGTGGTACCTCCCAACCCCTCACCTGGTGAACACCTGTCACCTGCCAGACCTGAGGGCAAACCCCCACCACAGGCTCCTCTGCTCAAGTCCGGCCCCTGCTATGCCTACGGTTGGAGGCTGAGTCCTTTCTCTGAGAGCACACATCACAAGTGTCCTTACCCATTCACCTGTGCCTATTTCAAGCCTGCCCTCCTCCTAGACTGTCCCCTGAAGAGAGCGGAGCCTAGGTTATTTTGTTACAACTGTCCAGATAGCACCTGAGACCACCAACTGTAAGGACTCAGTAAAAACTTCAAAGAAATGAGAATTTAGTGGGACTTGACCAGGTCACAGACTGACAAGTATCGTACTAGCTAGACCAGTAACCACTACATGCAGGACGACACGCCTGCACACGCCAGCTGAGAAGCGGCACCTCTGAGCCAGGCTGTGAGGCGGGGGCTAGCCAGCAGCACGTGTGCCAGAGGAGGACGCGGCCACACCACGAGGAGCCTGGTATGGAAGAGGACGCGGCGGGCTGCAAAGGGCCTGCAGCGGCATGATAATGGGGCTGCGCCTGTCACTGTTGCCGGTTTTCAACCAGGAAGCTCACAGGTGTGTGGCGGAAGGTGATCCTGGCAGGTGCGGAGGACACCCTGGAGAGGAACGAGGCCGAAGTAGATGTGTGTGGTTACAAGAAGCTATGCAGGAAGTTAAGATGATGACTGCTTTCCCCAGACGGCTGTGGACGCCAGCCTGACTGTCATCTTACGTAGGCTGCTACCAGGCAAACTAACAATTGCCTATAGTTCCAGGTCACACACAGGAACATGTCCCCTTGGCCTCACCTTTCTCCTCTCCAGCAGCAGCTGCACAGTTCTCCAGCAAATGCAAGCCCAGAGCCCCTCCCGCTCCGGTGGCTGCAGGGGGCTTCCTGCCCTCGCTCTGCCGCTGGGAAACCTTCAGGGCCGGGTTGAACACCGGATGGTCTTCTAAAGTCTCCATCTCTACCAAGGAAAACATGAGGCTTAGTTTCTGTTTGGTTTTTAATGCTTTTCTACTTTGCAAAGATGATTTTTAAAAAGTCACCTTCATTGTAACCAATTCTTTAATACCTCCTATTAGAAATTTGCACTAGAAGCACACGTAGCTTATTTTCAAGTCACATCACGTACTAAACTTGTGAAAATAAGCTGTTAACGATGCACACAGGAGCCCTGGGGGGCCTGCGGCATCTTCCGGTCCACACGGAGGTTGCTCACAAATGATGTGGGCAGCAAAGTCGGGCCCTGCCGCCTGTTGCCGTGTCGCCTCTGAGGCACCAGATTTTTGCATTTTCAACCGGATGAAAAGATACACACAAATACTTGGTGATGTGAAAATTACACGGAGCTCACGTTCCAGTGTCCATGCACCAAGTTCTGTGAGCACAGAGCTAGCTGCTTATGTACGGCCCCTGTTGGCTTTCAGGCTGCGGCAGCGGAGCGGAGACGGGGGACAGTCTGTTCGGCCCGCAGGGCTGAGACGTCTACCCCTGGCTTGCCAGGCCCCGTGGAGAGTCGGGCAGGGCAGACATGCTGAAAGGAGGCAACCCCACCCCGTGAGGCCGCCGCACACCAGAGTGCACGTGCCGAGGAACGGAGACGCGTCTCCCTACCTCTGTGCAATCTCCGTATTTTCTCCTGAACCTCCCTCTGCCCTTGCTTGTTCTTCTCGAGTTTAAAAGTGGCAGCTTGGTCCTTCGCATCCACAAGTTTTGCTGCGAGGTTCAGGTACCTCTCGTTCTGTTCCGCACGAGATGAGAAAACAACAAGAGGAGTGGGATTATCATCCTGTCTACATGTTGTACGGGCGCCTGTGATCTTTATACTCTCACTCTGATCAGCAAACCTACTTTCAGGACTGTTACAGGGGAATGAAAACGTGCAGACTGGCAGGGAGACGCGCAGCCTGCGGTACCGACTGAAGAGGAGCCAGAAGCCGTGCATCTACCCATAGAGCAAACCGGTCGCCACCAGGGCGGCGGAGGCGGACAGAGTGAGGGTGGTCTGCACCTTCGATGCAACAAAGCAAACCGCAGCATGAAAAGTACGTGAGCTCACTTTCTAAAAAATTTTACTTCATTGTTGTGTCACATCCACCCCCTTTTCCCTCCCCTCTGTCCCCCTCCCCGCCCACCCACTCCCCCCACAGTCAATCGCACTTGTCCATGTCCACGGTTCTTCCCTACTAGGTTCTGGTCTAAACTGCTCCCCTTCTTTGCTTCCTCCTACTCCCTCTCCCCACCCCCGCCCACTGAAGGTCTATTCACTGTATTCATGTACCTGGTTCTGTTTTATTTGTTTTGTTCAATGAACTCACTTTTTTAAAATAAATTTTTATTTAATGAATGTATGTAGTAAAAGGATTGCACCTGCCTTAACGTAACAACACTCACCTCAAAGCAGCCCTCTTACAGAAGACAGGAATGTTAAAAAGGGGCCTCTGGGGAAAAGGATGTTGTCAAACTTAATGCCTGAGCACAAACCAGCCCGAGTTTAAACTTACGCTCCAGCCCCTGGTGCTTCCTAGGGGTGGGGACAGGGACAGCTGTGAGACGCTGCTGGGCCAGGCAAGGGGAGGCCGGCTAGGAGCACGCGCCACACGGCCTGGGGCCAGTCTGCGCAGAAGCGAACAGGGACGCAGCGCGGCGCACAGGTGGGCTGGCGAGCTCCCCGACCTCACCCGATCCACACCCCTTTCCACCCCTCCAGCCGCAGCACCGACCGCACCTTCCTGCCCAACGGCTCCTGCCGTCCGGCTCCGTAACCTTTACGTTCAGTAAATCATCACTCCCTATTGATTCTTGCTTTAAATGCTCCTCTCCCTTTCCAACTCCCAACCTGAAACCTTATTTCACACCGAAGCAAGGAGAAGCTCCTGAAATGGCCTCTCTACCCTTCCCAAACCCCTGGACCGCTACTAACTAGCCCAAACCCCCTGGACCACTACTAACTAGCCCAA